>CM002514.2:13556767-13786236 GCA_000576495.2 Oryza glumipatula | reverse complement strand
TTTTTTGCCAAAAATCATGTTTTGGTGCTTTTTGAAACTATTTCATTCCGGTCAAAAACATCGCACCCATGTGAGCCAATATATGCCAATATTGGCATTAATTGAAAAAAGTTCGCCGCGCGAATCACGAAGTAAGTTTTTGCCACGAACGCACCCAATACACTGCAATATGTACAAAAATCATGTTTTTGGTGCTTTTTAAAGTTTTTCATTCCTGTCAAAAACATCGCACCCGTGTGGGGCAATATTGGCATTAATGGACAAAAGTTCGCCGCGCGAATCACGAAGTGAGTTTTTGCCACGAACGCACCCAATACACTTCAATATGTCCAAAAATCATGTTTGTGCGATTTTTGAACTTTTTGATTCCGGTCATAAACATCACACCCTCGTGTTCCAATATTGGTACTAATTGACAAAAGTTCGCGGCGCGAATCAAGAAATGAGGTTTTGCCACGAACACACCCAATACACCCAATGAGGTTTTGCCAAGAAATGAGGTTTTGCGCTGCGAACTTTTGTCAATTAATGCTAATATTGGCATATATTGGCCCCACACGGGTGCGACGTTTTTGTCTGGAATGAAAAAGACCAAATAACACCAAAACATGATTTTTGGACATATTGGAGTGTATTTGGTGCGTTCGTTGCAAAAACTCAATTCGTTATTCGCGCCGTGAACTTTTGTCAATTAATTCGAATATTGGCACATATTTGCCCACACGTGTGCGATGTTTTTGACAGGATTGAAAAAGTTCAAAAAGCACCAAAACATGATTTTTTGTCATATTGGAGTGTATTTGGTGCGTTCGTTGCAAAAACTCACTTCGTGATACGCTCGGCGAACTTTTGTCAATTAATGCCAATATTGGCATATATTGGCCCACACGGGTGCGATGTTTTTGTCAGGAATGAAAAAGACCAAAAGACACCAAAACATGATTTTTGGACATATTGGAGTGTTTGTGGTGCGTTCGTGGCAAAAACTCTTTTCGTGATTCGCGCCGTGAACTTTTGTCAATTAATTCGAATATTGGCATATATTTGCCCACACGTGTGCGATGTTTTTAGCAGGACTGAAAAAGTTCAAAAAGCACTAAAACATGATTTTTGGACATATTGGAGTGTATTGGGTGCGTTGGTGGCAAAAACTCACTTCGTGATTCACGCTGCGAACTTTTGTCAATTAATGCTAAAATTGGCATATATTGGCCCACACGGGTGCGACGTTTTTGTCTGGAATGAAAAAGACCAAATAACACCAAAACATGATTTTTGGACATATTGGAGTGTATTTGGTGCGTTCGTTGCAAAAACTCACTTCGTGATTCGCGCAGCGAACTTTTGTCAATTAATGCCAATATTGGCATATATTGGCCCACACGGGTGCGATGTTTTTGACAGGATTGAAAAAGTTCAAAAAGCACCAAAACATGATTTTTGGACATATTGGAGTGTATTTGGTGCGTTCGTTGCAAAAACTCACTTCGTGATACGCGCAGCGAACTTTTGTCAATTAATGCCAATATTGGCATATATTGGCCCACACGGGTGCGATGTTTTTGTCTGGAATGAAGAAGACCAAAAAACACCAAAACATGATTTTTGGACATATTGGAGTGTATTGGGTGCGTTCGTGGCAAAAACTCAATTCGTTATTCGCGCCGTGAACTTTTGTCAATTAATTCGAATATTGGCACATATTTGCCCACACGTGTGCGATGTTTTTGACAGGATTGAAAAAGTTCAAAAAGCACCAAAACATGATTTTTTGACATATTGGAGTGTATTTGGTGCGTTCATTGCAAAAACTCACTTCGTGATACGCTCGGCGAACTTTTGTCAATTAATGCCAATATTGGCATATATTGGCCAACACGGGTGCGATGTTTTTGATCGGAATGAAAAAGTTCAAAAAGCACAAAAACATGATTTTTGGACATATTGGAGTGTATTGGGTTCGTTCGTGGCAAAAACTCACTTCGTGATTCGCGCCGCGAACTTTTGTCAATTAATGCGAATATTGGTTAATATTGGCCCACACGGGTGCGATGTTTTTGTCAGGAATGAAAAAGACCAAAAAACACCAAAACATGATTTTTGGATATGTTGGAGTATATTGGGTGCGTTTGTGGCAAAAACTTAATTCGTGATTCGCGCCGCGAACTTTTGTCAATTAATACCAATATTGGCATATATTTGCCCACACGGGTGTAATGTTTTTGACAGGACTGATAAAGTTCAAAAAGAACCAAAACATGATTTTTGGACATATTGGAGTGTATTTGGTGCGTTCGTTGCAAAAACTCACTTCGTGATACGCTCGGCGAACTTTTGTCAATCAATGCCAATATTGGCATACATTGGCCCACACGGGTACGATGTTTTTGATGGGAATGAAAAAGTTCAAAAAGCACAAAAACATGATTTTTGGACACATTGGAGTGAATAGGGTGCGTTCGTTGCAAAAACTCACTTCGTGATACGCGCGGCGAACTGTTGTCAATTAATGCCAATATTGGCATATATTGGCCCACACGGGTGCGATGTTTTTGACAGGATTGAAAAAGTTCAAAAAGCACCAAAACATGATTTTTGGACATATTGGAGTGTATTTGGTGCGTTCGTTGCAAAAACTCACTTTGTGATACGCTCGGCGAACTTTTGTCAATTAATGCCAATATTGGCATATATTGGCCAATACGGGTGCGATGTTTTTGATCGGAATGAAAAAGTTCAAAAAGCACAAAAACATGATTTTTGGACATATTGGAGTGTATTGGGTTCGTTCGTGGCAAAAACTCACTTCGTGATTCGCGCCGCGAACTTTTGTCAATTAATGCGAATATTGGTTAATATTGGCCCACACGGGTGCGATGTTTTTGTCAGGAATGAAAAAGACCAAAAAACACCAAAACATGATTTTTGGATATGTTGGAGTATATTGGGTGCGTTTGTGGCAAAAACTCAATTCGTGATTCGCGCCGCGAACTTTTGTCAATTAATACCAATATTGGCATATATTTGCCCACACGGGTGTAATGTTTTTGACAGGACTGATAAAGTTCAAAAAGAACCAAAACATGATTTTTGGACATATTGGAGTGTATTTGGTGCGTTCGTTGCAAAAACTCACTTCGTGATACGCTCGGCGAACTTTTGTCAATCAATGCCAATATTGGCATACATTGGCCCACACGGGTACGATTTTTTTGATGGGAATGAAAAAGTTCAAAAAGCATAAAAACATGATTTTTGGACACATTGGAGTGAATAGGGTGCGTTCGTTGCAAAAACTCACTTCGTGATACGCGCGGCGAACTGTTGTCAATTAATGCCAATATTGGCATATATTGGCCCACACGGGTGCGATGTTTTTGACAGGATTGAAAAGTTCAAAAAGCACCAAAACATGATTTTTGGACATATTGGAGTGTATTTGGTGCGTTCGTTGCAAAAACTCACTTCATGATACGCGCGGCGAACTGTTGTCAATTAATTCGAATATTGGCATATATTTGCCCACACGTGTGCGATGTTTTTGACACGATTCAAAAAGTTCAAAAAGCACCAAAACATGATTTTGTGACATATTGGAGTGTATTTGGTGCGTTCGTTGCAAAAACTCACTTCGTGATACGCTCGGCGAACTTTTGTCAATTAATGCCAATATTGGCACATATTGGCCAACATGGGTGCGATGTTTTTGATCAGAATGAAAAAGTTCAAAAACCACAAAAACGTGATTTTTGGACATATTGGAGTGTATTGGGTGCGTTCGTGGCAAAAACTAAATTCGTGATTCGCGCCGCGAACTTTTGTCAATTAAAACCAATATTGGCATATATTGGCCCACACGGGTGCGATGTTTTTGTCAGGACTGAAAAAGTTCAAAAAGCACCAAAGCATGATTTTTGGACATATTGGAGTGTATTTGGTGCGTTCGTTGCAAAAACTCACTTCGTGATACGCGCGGCGAACTTTTGTCAATTAATGCCAATATTGGCATATATTGGCCCACACGGGTGCGATGTTTTTGTCAGGAATGAAAAAGACCAAAAGACACCAAAACATGATTTTTGGACATATTGGAGTGTTTGTGGTGCGTTCGTGGCAAAAACTCTTTTCGTGATTCGCGCCGTGAACTTTTGTCAATTAATTCGAATATTGGCATATATTTGCCCACACGTGTGCGATGTTTTTAGCAGGACTGAAAAAGTTCAAAAAGCACTAAAACATGATTTTTGGACATATTGGAGTGTATTGGGTGCGTTGGTGGCAAAAACTCACTTCGTGATTCGCGCTGCGAACTTTTGTCAATTAATGCTAATATTGGCATATATTGGCCCACACGGGTGCGACGTTTTTGTCAGGAATGAAAAAGACCAAATAACACCAAAACATGATTTTTGGACATATTGGAGTGTATTTGGTGCGTTCGTTGCAAAAACTCACTTCGTGATACGCTCGGCGAACTTTTGTCAATTAATGCCAATATTGGCATATATTGGCCAACATGGGTGCGATGTTTTTGATCGGAATGAAAAAGTTCAAAAAGCACAAAAACATGATTTTTGGACATATTGGAGTGTATTGGGTGCGTTCGTTGCAAAAACTCACTTCGTGATACGCTCGGCGAACTTTTGTCAATCAATGCCAATATTGGCATACATTGGCCCACACAGGTACGATGTTTTTGATGGGAATGAAAAAGTTCAAAAAGCACAAAAACATGATTTTTGGACACATTGGAGTGAATAGGGTGCGTTCGTTGCAAAAACTCACTTCGTGATACGCGCGGCGAACTGTTGTTAATTAATGCCAATATTGGCATATATTGGCCCACACGGGTGCGATGTTTTTGACAGGATTGAAAAGTTCAAAAAGCACCAAAACATGATTTTTGGACATATTGGAGTGTATTAGGTGCGTTCGTGGCAAAAACTCACTTCGTGATACGCGCCGCGAACTTTTGTAAATTAATTCGAATATTGGCATATATTTGCCCACACGTGTGCGATGTTTTTAACAGGATTGAAAAAGTTTAAAAAGCACCAAAACATGATTTTTGGACATATTGGAGTGTATTTGGTGCGTTCGTTGCAAAAACTCACTTCGTGATACGCTCGGCGAACTTTTGTCAATTAATGCCAATATTGGCACATATTGGCCAACATGGGTGCGATGTTTTTGATCGGAATGAAAAAGTTCAAAAAGCACAAAAACGTGATTTTTGGACATATTGGAGTGTATTGGGTGCGTTCGTGGCAAAAACTAAATTCGTGATTCGCGCCGCGAACTTTTGTCAATTAAAACCAATATTGGCATATATTGGCCCACACGGGTGCGATGTTTTTGTCAGGACTGAAAAAGTTCAAAAAGCACCAAAGCATGATTTTTGGACATATTGGAGTGTATTTGGTGCGTTCGTTGCAAAAACTCACTTCGTGATACGCGCGGCGAACTTTTGTCAGTTAATGCCAATATTGGCATATATTGGCCCACACGGGTGCGATGTTTTTGTCAGGAATGAAAAAGACCAAAAGAGACCAAAACATGATTTTTGGACATATTGTAGTGTTTGTGGTGCGTTCGTGGCAAAAACTCTTTTCGTGATTCGCGCCGTGAACTTTTGTCAATTAATTCGAATATTGGCATATATTTGCCCACACGTGTGCGATGTTTTTCGCAGGACTGAAAAAGTTCAAAAAGCACTAAAACATGATTTTTGGACATATTGGAGTGTATTGGGTGCGTTGGTGGCAAAAACTCACTTCGTGATTCGCGCTGCGAACTTTTGTCAATTAATGCTAATATTGGCATATATTGGCCCACACGGGTGCGACGTTTTTGTCAGGAATGAAAAAGACCAAATAACACCAAAACATGATTTTTGGACATATTGGAGTGTATTTGGTGCGTTCGTTGCAAAAACTCACTTCGTGATACGCTCGGCGAACTTTTGTCAATTAATGCCAATATTGGCATATATTGGCCAACACGGGTGCGATGTTTTTGACCGGAATGAAAAAGTTCGTAAAGCACAAAAACATGATTTTTGGACATATTGGAGTGTATTGGGTGCGTTCGTGGCAAAAACTCACTTCGTGATACGCGCAGCGAACTTTTGTCAATTAAAGCCAATATTGGCATATATTGGCCCACACGGGTGCGATGTTTTTGACAGGATTGAAAAAGTTCAAAAAGCACCAAAACATGATTTTTGGACATATTGGAGTGTATTTGGTGCGTTCGTTGCAAAAACTCACTTCGTTATTCGCGCCGTGAACTTTTGTCAATTAATTCAAATATTGGCACATATTTGCCCACACGTGTGCGATGTTTTTGACAGGATTGAAAAAGTTCAAAAAGCACCAAAACATGATTTTATGACATATTGGAGTGTATTTGGTGCGTTCGTTGCAAAAACTCCCTTCGTGATACGCTCGGCGAACTTTTGTCAATTAATGCCAATATTGGCATATATTGGCCCACACGGGTGCGATGTTTTTGTCAGGAATGAAAAAGACCAAAAGACACCAAAACATGATTTTTGGACATATTGGAGTGTATTGGGTGCGTTCGAAAATCATGTTTTGGTGCTTTTTAAACTTTTTCATTCCGGTCAAAAACATCGCACCCGTCTGGGCCATGATTCGCATTAATGGACAAAAGTTCGCCGCGCGAATCACGAAGTGAGTTTTTGCCAGGAACACACCCAATACACTCCAATATGTCCAAAAATCATGTTTTGGTGCTTTTTGAACTTTTTCATTCCGGTCAAAAACATCGCACCCGTGTGAGCAAATATATGCCAATATTGGCATTAATTCACAAAAGTTCGCCGCGGGAATCACGAAGTAAGTTTTTGCCACGAACGCACCCAATACACTCCAATATGTCCGAAAATCATGTTTTGGTGCTTTTTGAACTTTTTCATTCCGGTCAAAAACATCGTACTCGTGTGAGCCAATATATGCCAATATTGGCATTAATTGACAAAAGTTCGCCGTGCGAATCACGAACTGAGTTTTTGCCACGAACGCACCCAATACACTCCAATATGTCCAAAAATCATGTTTTTGTGCTTTTTAAACTTTTTCATTCCGGTCAAAAACATCGCACCCGTCTAGGCCAAGATTAGCATTAATGGACAAAAGTTCGCCGCGCAAATCACGAAGAGAGTTTTTGCCAGGAACGCACCCAATACACTCCAATATGTCCAAAAATCATGTTTTGGTGCTTTTTAAACTTTTTCATTCCGGTCAAAAACATCGCACCCGTCTGGGCCAAGATTAGCATTAATGGACAAAAGTTCGCCGCGCAAATCACGAAGAGAGTTTTTGCCTGGAACGCACCCAATACACTCCAATATGTCCAAAAATCATGTTTTGGTGCTTTTTAAACTTTTTCATTCCGGTCAAAAACATCGCACCCGTCTGGGCCAAGATTAGCATTAATGGACAAAAGTTCGCCGCGCAAATCACGAAGAGAGTTTTTGCCAGGAACGCACCCAATACACTCCAATATGTCCAAAAATCATGTTTTGGTGCTTTTTAAACTTTTTCATTCCGGTCAAAAACATCGCACCCGTCTGGGCCAAGATTAGCATTAATGGACAAAAGTTCGCCGCGCAAATCACGAAGAGAGTTTTTGCCTGGAACGCACCCAATACACTCCAATATGTCCAAAAATCATGTTTTGGTGCTTTTTAAACTTTTTCATTCCGGTCAAAAACATCGCACCCGTCTGGGCCAAGATTAGCATTAATGGACAAAAGTTCGCCGCGCAAATCACGAAGAGAGTTTTTGCCTGGAACGCACCCAATACACTCCAATATATCCAAAAATCATGTTTTGGTGCTTTTTGAACTTTTTCATTCCGGTCAAAAACATCGCACCCGTGTGATCAAATATATGCCAATATTGGCATTAATTCACAAAAGTTCGCCGCGCGAATCACGAAGTAAGTTTTATCCACGAACGCACCCAATACACTCCAATATGTCCAAAAATCATGTTTTGGTGCTTTTTGAACTATTTCATTCCGGTCAAAAACATCGCACCCGTGTGAGCAAATATATGCCAATATTGGCATTAATTCACAAAAGTTCGCCGCGCGAATCACGAAGTAAGTTTTTGCCACGAACGCACCCAATACACTCCAATATATCCAAAAATCATGTTTTGGTGCTTTTTGAACTTTTTCATTCCGGTCAAAAACATCGCACCCGTGTGATCAAATATATGCCAATATTGGCATTAATTCACAAAAGTTCGCCGCGCGAATCACGAAGTAAGTTTTATCCACGAACGCACCCAATACACTCCAATATGTCCAAAAATCATGTTTTGGTGCTTTTTGAACTATTTCATTCCGGTCAAAAACATCGCACCCGTGTGAGCAAATATATGCCAATATTGGCATTAATTCACAAAAGTTCGCCGCGCGAATCACGAAGTGAGTTTTTGCCACGAACGCACCCAATACACTCCAATATGTCCAAAAATCATGTTTTGGTGCATTTTAAACTTTTTCATTCTGGTCAAAAACATCGCACCCGTCTGGGCCAAGATTCGCATTAATGGACAAAAGTTCGCCGCGCAAATCACGAAGTGAGTTTTTGCCAGGAATGCACCCAATACACTCCAATATGTCCAAAAGTCATGTTTTGGTGCTTTTTGAACTTTTTCATTCCGGTCAAAAACATCGCACCCGTGTAGGGAAATATTGGCATTAATGGACAATAGTTCGCCGCGCAAATCACGAAGTGAGTTTTTGCCAGGAACGCACCCAATACACTCCAATATATCCAAAAATCATGTTTTGGTGCTTTTTGAACTTTTTCATTCCGGTCAAAAACATCGCACCCGTGTGATCAAATATATGCCAATATTGGCATTAATTCACAAAAGTTCGCCGCGCGAATCACGAAGTAAGTTTTATCCACGAACGCACCCAATACACTCCAATATGTCCAAAAATCATGTTTTGGTGCTTTTTGAACTATTTCATTCCGGTCAAAAACATCGCACCCGTGTGAGCAAATATATGCCAATATTGGCATTAATTCACAAAAGTTCGCCGCGCGAATCACGAAGTAAGTTTTTGCCACGAACGCACCCAATACACTCCAATATATCCAAAAATCATGTTTTGGTGCTTTTTGAACTTTTTCATTCCGGTCAAAAACATCGCACCCGTGTGATCAAATATATGCCAATATTGGCATTAATTCACAAAAGTTCGCCGCGCGAATCACGAAGTAAGTTTTATCCACGAACGCACCCAATACACTCCAATATGTCCAAAAATCATGTTTTGGTGCTTTTTGAACTATTTCATTCCGGTCAAAAACATCGCACCCGTGTGAGCAAATATATGCCAATATTGGCATTAATTCACAAAAGTTCGCCGCGCGAATCACGAAGTAAGTTTTTGCCACGAACGCACCCAATACACTCCAATATGTCCGAAAATCATGTTTTGGTGCTTTTTGAACTTTTTCATTCCGGTCAAAAACATCGTACTCGTGTGAGCCAATATATGCCAATATTGGCATTAATTGACAAAAGTTCGCCGTGCGAATCACGAACTGAGTTTTTGCCACGAACGCACCCAATACACTCCAATATGTCCAAAAATCATGTTTTTGTGCTTTTTAAACTTTTTCATTCCGGTCAAAAACATCGCACCCGTCTGGGCCAAGATTAGCATTAATGGACAAAAGTTCGCCGCGCAAATCACGAAGAGAGTTTTTGCCAGGAACGCACCCAATACACTCCAATATGTCCAAAAATCATGTTTTGGTGCTTTTTAAACTTTTTCATTCCGGTCAAAAACATCGCACCCGTCTGGGCCAAGATTAGCATTAATGGACAAAAGTTCGCCGCGCAAATCACGAAGAGAGTTTTTGCCTGGAACGCACCCAATACACTCCAATATGTCCAAAAATCATGTTTTGGTGCTTTTTAAACTTTTTCATTCCGGTCAAAAACATCGCACCCGTCTGGGCCAAGATTAGCATTAATGGACAAAAGTTCGCCGCGCAAATCACGAAGAGAGTTTTTGCCAGGAACGCACCCAATACACTCCAATATGTCCAAAAATCATGTTTTGGTGCTTTTTAAACTTTTTCATTCCGGTCAAAAACATCGCACCCGTCTGGGCCAAGATTAGCATTAATGGACAAAAGTTCGCCGCGCAAATCACGAAGTGAGTTTTTGCCTGGAACGCACCCAATACACTCCAATATGTCCAAAAATCATGTTTTGGTGCTTTTTAAACTTTTTCATTCCGGTCAAAAACATCGCACCCGTCTGGGCCAAGATTAGCATTAATGGACAAAAGTTCGCCGCGCAAATCACGAAGAGAGTTTTTGCCTGGAACGCACCCAATACACTCCAATATATCCAAAAATCATGTTTTGGTGCTTTTTGAACTTTTTCATTCCGGTCAAAAACATCGCACCCGTGTGATCAAATATATGCCAATATTGGCATTAATTCACAAAAGTTCGCCGCGCGAATCACGAAGTAAGTTTTATCCACGAACGCACCCAATACACTCCAATATGTCCAAAAATCATGTTTTGGTGCTTTTTGAACTATTTCATTCCGGTCAAAAACATCGCACCCGTGTGAGCAAATATATGCCAATATTGGCATTAATTCACAAAAGTTCGCCGCGCGAATCACGAAGTGAGTTTTTGCCACGAACGCACCCAATACACTCCAATATGTCCAAAAATCATGTTTTGGTGCATTTTAAACTTTTTCATTCTGGTCAAAAACATCGCACCCGTCTGGGCCAAGATTCGCATTAATGGACAAAAGTTCGCCGCGCAAATCACGAAGTGAGTTTTTGCCAGGAATGCACCCAATACACTCCAATATGTCCAAAAGTCATGTTTTGGTGCTTTTTGAACTTTTTCATTCCGGTCAAAAACATCGCACCCGTGTAGGGAAATATTGGCATTAATGGACAATAGTTCGCCGCGCAAATCACGAAGTGAGTTTTTGCCAGGAACGCACCCAATACACTCCAATATATCCAAAAATCATGTTTTGGTGCTTTTTGAACTTTTTCATTCCGGTCAAAAACATCGCACCCGTGTGATCAAATATATGCCAATATTGGCATTAATTCACAAAAGTTCGCCGCGCGAATCACGAAGTAAGTTTTATCCACGAACGCACCCAATACACTCCAATATGTCCAAAAATCATGTTTTGGTGCTTTTTGAACTATTTCATTCCGGTCAAAAACATCGCACCCGTGTGAGCAAATATATGCCAATATTGGCATTAATTCACAAAAGTTCGCCGCGCGAATCACGAAGTAAGTTTTTGCCACGAACGCACCCAATACACTCCAATATGTCCGAAAATCATGTTTTGGTGCTTTTTGAACTTTTTCATTCCGGTCAAAAACATCGTACTCGTGTGAGCCAATATATGCCAATATTGGCATTAATTGACAAAAGTTCGCCGTGCGAATCACGAACTGAGTTTTTGCCACGAACGCACCCAATACACTCCAATATGTCCAAAAATCATGTTTTTGTGCTTTTTAAACTTTTTCATTCCGGTCAAAAACATCGCACCCGTCTGGGCCAAGATTAGCATTAATGGACAAAAGTTCGCCGCGCAAATCACGAAGAGAGTTTTTGCCAGGAACGCACCCAATACACTCCAATATGTCCAAAAATCATGTTTTGGTGCTTTTTAAACTTTTTCATTCCGGTCAAAAACATCGCACCCGTCTGGGCCAAGATTAGCATTAATGGACAAAAGTTCGCCGCGCAAATCACGAAGAGAGTTTTTGCCTGGAACGCACCCAATACACTCCAATATGTCCAAAAATCATGTTTTGGTGCTTTTTAAACTTTTTCATTCCGGTCAAAAACATCGCACCCGTCTGGGCCAAGATTAGCATTAATGGACAAAAGTTCGCCGAGCAAATCACGAAGAGAGTTTTTGCCAGGAACGCACCCAATACACTCCAATATGTCCAAAAATCATGTTTTGGTGCTTTTTAAACTTTTTCATTCCGGTCAAAAACATCGCACCCGTCTGGGCCAAGATTAGCATTAATGGACAAAAGTTCGCCGCGCAAATCACGAAGAGAGTTTTTGCCTGGAACGCACCCAATACACTCCAATATGTCCAAAAATCATGTTTTGGTGCTTTTTAAACTTTTTCATTCCGGTCAAAAACATCGCACCCGTCTGGGCCAAGATTAGCATTAATGGACAAAAGTTCGCCGCGCAAATCACGAAGAGAGTTTTTGCCTGGAACGCACCCAATACACTCCAATATATCCAAAAATCATGTTTTGGTGCTTTTTGAACTTTTTCATTCCGGTCAAAAACATCGCACCCGTGTGATCAAATATATGCCAATATTGGCATTAATTCACAAAAGTTCGCCGCGCGAATCACGAAGTAAGTTTTATCCACGAACGCACCCAATACACTCCAATATGTCCAAAAATCATGTTTTGGTGCTTTTTGAACTATTTCATTCCGGTCAAAAACATCGCACCCGTGTGAGCAAATATATGCCAATATTGGCATTAATTCACAAAAGTTCGCCGCGCGAATCACGAAGTAAGTTTTTGCCACGAACGCACCCAATACACTCCAATATATCCAAAAATCATGTTTTGGTGCTTTTTGAACTTTTTCATTCCGGTCAAAAACATCGCACCCGTGTGATCAAATATATGCCAATATTGGCATTAATTCACAAAAGTTCGCCGCGCGAATCACGAAGTAAGTTTTATCCACGAACGCACCCAATACACTCCAATATGTCCAAAAATCATGTTTTGGTGCTTTTTGAACTATTTCATTCCGGTCAAAAACATCGCACCCGTGTGAGCAAATATATGCCAATATTGGCATTAATTCACAAAAGTTCGCCGCGCGAATCACGAAGTGAGTTTTTGCCACGAACGCACCCAATACACTCCAATATGTCCAAAAATCATGTTTTGGTGCATTTTAAACTTTTTCATTCTGGTCAAAAACATCGCACCCGTCTGGGCCAAGATTCGCATTAATGGACAAAAGTTCGCCGCGCAAATCACGAAGTGAGTTTTTGCCAGGAATGCACCCAATACACTCCAATATGTCCAAAAGTCATGTTTTGGTGCTTTTTGAACTTTTTCATTCCGGTCAAAAACATCGCACCCGTGTAGGGAAATATTGGCATTAATGGACAATAGTTCGCCGCGCAAATCACGAAGTGAGTTTTTGCCAGGAACGCACCCAATACACTCCAATATATCCAAAAATCATGTTTTGGTGCTTTTTGAACTTTTTCATTCCGGTCAAAAACATCGCACCCGTGTGATCAAATATATGCCAATATTGGCATTAATTCACAAAAGTTCGCCGCGCGAATCACGAAGTAAGTTTTATCCACGAACGCACCCAATACACTCCAATATGTCCAAAAATCATGTTTTGGTGCTTTTTGAACTATTTCATTCCGGTCAAAAACATCGCACCCGTGTGAGCAAATATATGCCAATATTGGCATTAATTCACAAAAGTTCGCCGCGCGAATCACGAAGTAAGTTTTTGCCACGAACGCACCCAATACACTCCAATATATCCAAAAATCATGTTTTGGTGCTTTTTGAACTTTTTCATTCCGGTCAAAAACATCGCACCCGTGTGATCAAATATATGCCAATATTGGCATTAATTCACAAAAGTTCGCCGCGCGAATCACGAAGTAAGTTTTATCCACGAACGCACCCAATACACTCCAATATGTCCAAAAATCATGTTTTGGTGCTTTTTGAACTATTTCATTCCGGTCAAAAACATCGCACCCGTGTGAGCAAATATATGCCAATATTGGCATTAATTCACAAAAGTTCGCCGCGCGAATCACGAAGTAAGTTTTTGCCACGAACGCACCCAATACACTCCAATATATCCAAAAATCATGTTTTGGTGCTTTTTGAACTTTTTCATTCCGGTCAAAAACATCGCACCCGTGTGATCAAATATATGCCAATATTGGCATTAATTCACAAAAGTTCACCGCGCGAATCACGAAGTAAGTTTTATCCACGAACGCACCCAATACACTCCAATATGTCCAAAAATCATGTTTTGGTGCTTTTTGAACTATTTCATTCCGGTCAAAAACATCGCACCCGTGTGAGCAAATATATGCCAATATTGGCATTAATTCACAAAAGTTCGCCGCGCGAATCACGAAGTAAGTTTTTGCCACGAACGCACCCAATACACTCCAATATGTCCGAAAATCATGTTTTGGTGCTTTTTGAACTTTTTCATTCCGGTCAAAAACTTCGTACCCGTGTGAGCCAATATATGCCAATATTGGCATTAATTGACAAAAGTTCGCCGCGCGAATCACGAAGTGAGTTTTTGCCACGAACGCACCCAATACACTCCAATATGTCCAAAAATCATGTTTTGGTGCATTTTAAACTTTTTCATTCTGGTCAAAAACATCGCACCCGTCTGGGCCAAGATTCGCATTAATGGACAAAAGTTCGCCGCGCAAATCACGAAGTGAGTTTTTGCCAGGAATGCACCCAATACACTCCAATATGTCCAAAAGTCATGTTTTGGTGCTTTTTGAACTTTTTCATTCCGGTCAAAAACATCGCACCCGTGTAGGGAAATATTGGCATTAATGGACAAAAGTTCGCCGCGCAAATCACGAAGTGAGTTTTTGCCAGGAACGCACCCAATACACTCCAATATATCCAAAAATCATGTTTTGGTGCTTTTTGAACTTTTTCATTCCGGTCAAAAACATCGCACCCGTGTGATCAAATATATGCCAATATTGGCATTAATTCACAAAAGTTCGCCGCGCGAATCACGAAGTAAGTTTTATCCACGAACGCACCTAATACACTCCAATATGTCCAAAAATCATGTTTTGGTGCTTTTTGAACTATTTCATTCCGGTCAAAAACATCGCACCCGTGTGAGCAAATATATGCCAATATTGGCATTAATTCACAAAAGTTCGCCGCGCGAATCACGAAGTAAGTTTTTGCCACGAACGCACCCAATACACTCCAATATGTCCGAAAATCATGTTTTGGTGCTTTTTGAACTTTTTCATTCCGGTCAAAAACTTCGTACCCGTGTGAGCCAATATATGCCAATATTGGCATTAATTGACAAAAGTTCACCGCGCGAATCACGAAGTGAGTTTTTGCCACGAACGCACCCAATACACTCCAATATGTCCAAAAATCATGTTTTGGTGCATTTTAAACTTTTTCATTCTGGTCAAAAACATCGCACCCGTCTGGGCCAAGATTCGCATTAATGGACAAAAGTTCGCCGCGCAAATCACGAAGTGAGTTTTTGCCAGGAATGCACCCAATACACTCCAATATGTCCAAAAGTCATGTTTTGGTGCTTTTTGAACTTTTTCATTCCGGTCAAAAACATCGCACCCGTGTAGGGAAATATTGGCATTAATGGACAATAGTTCGCCGCGCAAATCACGAAGTGAGTTTTTGCCAGGAACGCACCCAATACACTCCAATATATCCAAAAATCATGTTTTGGTGCTTTTTGAACTTTTTCATTCCGGACAAAAACATCGTACTCGTGTGAGCCAATATATGCCAATATTGGCATTAATTCACAAAAGTTCGCCGCGCGAATCACGAAGTGAGTTTTTGCCACGAACGCACCCAATACACTCCAATATGTCCAAAAATCATGTTTTGGTGCATTTTAAACTTTTTCATTCTGGTCAAAAACATCGCACCCGTCTGGGCCAAGATTCGCATTAATGGACAAAAGTTCGCCGCGCAAATCACGAAGTGAGTTTTTGCCAGGAATGCACCCAATACACTCCAATATGTCCAAAAGTCATGTTTTGGTGCTTTTTGAACTTTTTCATTCCGGTCAAAAACATCGCACCCGTGTAGGGAAATATTGGCATTAATGGACAATAGTTCGCCGCGCAAATCACGAAGTGAGTTTTTGCCAGGAACGCACCCAATACACTCCAATATATTCAAAAATCATGTTTTGGTGCTTTTTGAACTTTTTCATTCCGGTCAAAAACATCGCACCCGTGTGATCAAATATATGCCAATATTGGCATTAATTCACAAAAGTTCGCCGCGCGAATCACGAAGTAAGTTTTATCCACGAACGCACCCAATACACTCCAATATGTCCAAAAATCATGTTTTGGTGCTTTTTGAACTATTTCATTCCGGTCAAAAACATCGCACCCGTGTGAGCAAATATATGCCAATATTGGCATTAATTCACAAAAGTTCGCCGCGCGAATCACGAAGTAAGTTTTTGCCACGAACGCACCCAATACACTCCAATATATCCAAAAATCATGTTTTGGTGCTTTTTGAACTTTTTCATTCCGGTCAAAAACATCGCACCCGTGTGATCAAATATATGCCAATATTGGCATTAATTCACAAAAGTTCGCCGCGCGAATCACGAAGTAAGTTTTATCCACGAACGCACCCAATACACTCCAATATGTCCAAAAATCATGTTTTGGTGCTTTTTGAACTATTTCATTCCGGTCAAAAACATCGCACCCGTGTGAGCAAATATATGCCAATATTGGCATTAATTCACAAAAGTTCGCCGCGCGAATCACGAAGTAAGTTTTTGCCACGAACGCACCCAATACACTCCAATATGTCCGAAAATCATGTTTTGGTGCTTTTTGAACTTTTTCATTCCGGTCAAAAACATCGTACTCGTGTGAGCCAATATATGCCAATATTGGCATTAATTGACAAAAGTTCGCCGTGCGAATCACGAACTGAGTTTTTGCCACGAACGCACCCAATACACTCCAATATGTCCAAAAATCATGTTTTTGTGCTTTTTAAACTTTTTCATTCCGGTCAAAAACATCGCACCCGTCTGGGCCAAGATTAGCATTAATGGACAAAAGTTCGCCGCGCAAATCACGAAGAGAGTTTTTGCCAGGAACGCACCCAATACACTCCAATATGTCCAAAAATCATGTTTTGGTGCTTTTTAAACTTTTTCATTCCGGTCAAAAACATCGCACCCGTCTGGGCCAAGATTAGCATTAATGGACAAAAGTTCGCCGCGCAAATCACGAAGAGAGTTTTTGCCTGGAACGCACCCAATACACTCCAATATGTCCAAAAATCATGTTTTGGTGCTTTTTAAACTTTTTCATTCCGGTCAAAAACATCGCACCCGTCTGGGCCAAGATTAGCATTAATGGACAAATGTTCGCCGAGCAAATCACGAAGAGAGTTTTTGCCAGGAACGCACCCAATACACTCCAATATGTCCAAAAATCATGTTTTGGTGCTTTTTAAACTTTTTCATTCCGGTCAAAAACATCGCACCCGTCTGGGCCAAGATTAGCATTAATGGACAAAAGTTCGCCGCGCAAATCACGAAGAGAGTTTTTGCCTGGAACGCACCCAATACACTCCAATATGTCCAAAAATCATGTTTTGGTGCTTTTTAAACTTTTTCATTCCGGTCAAAAACATCGCACCCGTCTGGGCCAAGATTAGCATTAATGGACAAAAGTTCGCCGCGCAAATCACGAAGAGAGTTTTTGCCTGGAACGCACCCAATACACTCCAATATATCCAAAAATCATGTTTTGGTGCTTTTTGAACTTTTTCATTCCGGTCAAAAACATCGCACCCGTGTGATCAAATATATGCCAATATTGGCATTAATTCACAAAAGTTCGCCGCGCGAATCACGAAGTAAGTTTTATCCACGAACGCACCCAATACACTCCAATATGTCCAAAAATCATGTTTTGGTGCTTTTTGAACTATTTCATTCCGGTCAAAAACATCGCACCCGTGTGAGCAAATATATGCCAATATTGGCATTAATTCACAAAAGTTCGCCGCGCGAATCACGAAGTAAGTTTTTGCCACGAACGCACCCAATACACTCCAATATATCCAAAAATCATGTTTTGGTGCTTTTTGAACTTTTTCATTCCGGTCAAAAACATCGCACCCGTGTGATCAAATATATGCCAATATTGGCATTAATTCACAAAAGTTCGCCGCGCGAATCACGAAGTAAGTTTTATCCACGAACGCACCCAATACACTCCAATATGTCCAAAAATCATGTTTTGGTGCTTTTTGAACTATTTCATTCCGGTCAAAAACATCGCACCCGTGTGAGCAAATATATGCCAATATTGGCATTAATTCACAAAAGTTCGCCGCGCGAATCACGAAGTGAGTTTTTGCCACGAACGCACCCAATACACTCCAATATGTCCAAAAATCATGTTTTGGTGCATTTTAAACTTTTTCATTCTGGTCAAAAACATCGCACCCGTCTGGGCCAAGATTCGCATTAATGGACAAAAGTTCGCCGCGCAAATCACGAAGTGAGTTTTTGCCAGGAATGCACCCAATACACTCCAATATGTCCAAAAGTCATGTTTTGGTGCTTTTTGAACTTTTTCATTCCGGTCAAAAACATCGCACCCGTGTAGGGAAATATTGGCATTAATGGACAATAGTTCGCCGCGCAAATCACGAAGTGAGTTTTTGCCAGGAACGCACCCAATACACTCCAATATATCCAAAAATCATGTTTTGGTGCTTTTTGAACTTTTTCATTCCGGTCAAAAACATCGCACCCGTGTGATCAAATATATGCCAATATTGGCATTAATTCACAAAAGTTCGCCGCGCGAATCACGAAGTAAGTTTTATCCACGAACGCACCCAATACACTCCAATATGTCCAAAAATCATGTTTTGGTGCTTTTTGAACTATTTCATTCCGGTCAAAAACATCGCACCCGTGTGAGCAAATATATGCCAATATTGGCATTAATTCACAAAAGTTCGCCGCGCGAATCACGAAGTAAGTTTTTGCCACGAACGCACCCAATACACTCCAATATATCCAAAAATCATGTTTTGGTGCTTTTTGAACTTTTTCATTCCGGTCAAAAACATCGCACCCGTGTGATCAAATATATGCCAATATTGGCATTAATTCACAAAAGTTCGCCGCGCGAATCACGAAGTAAGTTTTATCCACGAACGCACCCAATACACTCCAATATGTCCAAAAATCATGTTTTGGTGCTTTTCGAACTATTTCATTCCGGTCAAAAACATCGCACCCGTGTGAGCAAATATATGCCAATATTGGCATTAATACACAAAAGTTCGCCGCGCGAATCACGAAGTAAGTTTTTGCCACGAACGCACCCAATACACTCCAATATGTCCGAAAATCATGTTTTGGTGCTTTTTGAACTTTTTCATTCCGGTCAAAAACATCGTACCCGTGTGAGCCAATATATGCCAATATTGGCATTAATTGACAAAAGTTCGCCGCGCGAATCACGAAGTGAGTTTTTGCCACGAACGCACCCAATACACTCCAATATGTCCAAAAATCATGTTTTGGTGGTTTTTGAACTTTTTCATTCTGGTCAAAAACATAGCACCCGTCTGGGCCAATATATGCCAATATTGGCATTAATTGACAAAAGTTCGCCGCGCGAATCACGAAGTGAGTTTTTGCCACAAACGCACCCAATACACTCCAATATGTCCAAAAATCATGTTTTGGTGCTTTTTAAACTTTTTCATTCCGGTCAAAAACATCGCACCCGTCTGGGCCATGATTCGCATTAATGGACAAAAGTTCGCCGCGCGAATCACGAAGTGAGTTTTTGCCAGGAACACACCCAATACACTCCAATATGTCCAAAAATCATGTTTTGGTGCTTTTTGAACTTTTTCATTCCGGTCAAAAACATCGCACCCGTCTGGGCCAAGATTCGCATTAATGGACAAAAGTTCGCCGCGCAAATCACGAAGTGAGTTTTTGCCAGGAATGCACCCAATACACTCCAATATGTCCAAAAGTCATGTTTTGGTGCTTTTTGAACTTTTTCATTCCGGTCAAAAACATCGCACCCGTGTAGGGAAATATTGGCATTAATGGACAATAGTTCGCCGCGCAAATCACGAAGTGAGTTTTTGCCAGGAACGCACCCAATACACTCCAATATATCCAAAAATCATGTTTTGGTGCTTTTTGAACTTTTTCATTCCGGTCAAAAACATCGCACCCGTGTGATCAAATATATGCCAATATTGGCATTAATTCACAAAAGTTCGCCGCGCGAATCACGAAGTAAGTTTTATCCACGAACGCACCCAATACACTCCAATATGTCCAAAAATCATGTTTTGGTGCTTTTTGAACTATTTCATTCCGGTCAAAAACATCGCACCCGTGTGATCAAATATATGCCAATATTGGCATTAATTCACAAAAGTTCGCCGCGCGAATCACGAAGTAAGTTTTTGCCACGAACGCACCCAATACACTCCAATATATCCAAAAATCATGTTTTGGTGCTTTTTGAACTTTTTCATTCCGGTCAAAAACATCGCACCCGTGTGATCAAATATATGCCAATATTGGCATTAATTGACAAAAGTTCGCCGCGCGAATCACGAAGTAAGTTTTATCCACGAACGCACCCAATACACTCCAATATGTCCAAAAATCATGTTTTGGTGCTTTTTGAACTATTTCATTCCGGTCAAAAACATCGCACCCGTGTGAGCAAATATATGCCAATATTGGCATTAATTCACAAAAGTTCGCCGCGCGAATCACGAAGTAAGTTTTTGCCACGAACGCACCCAATACACTCCAATATGTCCGAAAATCATGTTTTGGTGCTTTTTGAACGTTTTCATTCCGGTCAAAAACTTCGTACCCGTGTGAGCCAATATCTGCCAATATTGGCATTAATTGACAAAAGTTCGCCACGCGAATCACGAAGTGAGTTTTTGCCACGAACGCACCCAATACACTCCAATATGTCCAAAAGTCATGTTTTGGTGCTTTTTGAACTTTTTCATTCCGGTCAAAAACATCGCACCCGTGTAGGGAAATATTGGCATTAATGGACAAAAGTTCGCCGCGCAAATCACGAAGTGAGTTTTTGCCAGGAACGCACCCAATACACTCCAATATATCCAAAAATCATGTTTTGGTGCTTTTTGAACTTTTTCATTCCGGTCAAAAACATCGCACCCGTGTGAGCAAATATATGCCAATATTGGCATTAATACACAAAAGTTCGCCGCGCGAATCACGAAGTAAGTTTTTGCCACGAACGCACCCAATACACTCCAATATGTCCGAAAATCATGTTTTGGTGCTTTTTGAACTTTTTCATTCCGGTCAAAAACATCGTACCCGTGTGAGCCAATATATGCCAATATTGGCATTAATTGACAAAAGTTCGCCGCGCGAATCACGAAGTGAGTTTTTGCCACGAACGCACCCAATACACTCCAATATGTCCAAAAATCATGTTTTGGTGGTTTTTGAACTTTTTCATTCCGGTCAAAAACATAGCACCCGTCTGGGCCAATATATGCCAATATTGGCATTAATTGACAAAAGTTCGCCGCGCAAATCACGAAGTGAGTTTTTGCCACAAACGCACCCAATACACTCCAATATGTCCAAAAATCATGTTTTGGTGCTTTTTAAACTTTTTCATTCCGGTCAAAAACATCGCACCCGTCTGGGCCATGATTCGCATTAATGGACAAAAGTTCGCCGCGCGAATCACGAAGTGAGTTTTTGCCAGGAACACACCCAATACACTCCAATATGTCCAAAAATCATGTTTTGGTGCTTTTTGAACTATTTCATTCCGGTCAAAAACATCGCACCCGTGTGAGCAAATATATGCCAATATTGGCATTAATTCACAAAAGTTCGCCGCGCGAATCACGAAGTAAGTTTTTGCCACGAACGCACCCAATACACTCCAATATGTCCAAAAATCATGTTTTGGTGCTTTTTAAACTTTTTCATTCCGGTCAAAAACATCGCACCCGTCTGGGCCATGATTCGCATTAATGGACAAAAGTTCGCCGCGCGAATCACGAAGTGAGTTTTTGCCAGGAACACACCCAATACACTCCAATATGTCCAAAAATCATGTTTTGGTGCTTTTTGAACTTTTTCATTCCGGTCAAAAACATCGCACCCGTCTGGGCCAAGATTCGCATTAATGGACAAAAGTTCGCCGCGCAAATCACGAAGTGAGTTTTTGCCAGGAATGCACCCAATACACTCCAATATGTCCAAAAGTCATGTTTTGGTGCTTTTTGAACTTTTTCATTCCGGTCAAAAACATCGCACCCGTGTAGGGAAATATTGGCATTAATGGACAATAGTTCGCCGCGCAAATCACGAAGTGAGTTTTTGCCAGGAACGCACCCAATACACTCCAATATATCCAAAAATCATGTTTTGGTGCTTTTTGAACTTTTTCATTCCGGTCAAAAACATCGCACCCGTGTGATCAAATATATGCCAATATTGGCATTAATTCACAAAAGTTCGCCGCGCGAATCACGAAGTAAGTTTTATCCACGAACGCACCCAATACACTCCAATATGTCCAAAAATCATGTTTTGGTGCTTTTTGAACTATTTCATTCCGGTCAAAAACATCGCACCCGTGTGATCAAATATATGCCAATATTGGCATTAATTCACAAAAGTTCGCCGCGCGAATCACGAAGTAAGTTTTTGCCACGAACGCACCCAATACACTCCAATATATCCAAAAATCATGTTTTGGTGCTTTTTGAACTTTTTCATTCCGGTCAAAAACATCGCACCCGTGTGATCAAATATATGCCAATATTGGCATTAATTGACAAAAGTTCGCCGCGCGAATCACGAAGTAAGTTTTATCCACGAACGCACCCAATACACTCCAATATGTCCAAAAATCATGTTTTGGTGCTTTTTGAACTATTTCATTCCGGTCAAAAACATCGCACCCGTGTGAGCAAATATATGCCAATATTGGCATTAATTCACAAAAGTTCGCCACGCGAATCACGAAGTAAGTTTTTGCCACGAACGCACCCAATACACTCCAATATGTCCGAAAATCATGTTTTGGTGCTTTTTGAACGTTTTCATTCCGGTCAAAAACTTCGTACCCGTGTGAGCCAATATCTGCCAATATTGGCATTAATTGACAAAAGTTCGCCACGCGAATCACGAAGTGAGTTTTTGCCACGAACGCACCCAATACACTCCAATATGTCCAAAAGTCATGTTTTGGTGCTTTTTGAACTTTTTCATTCCGGTCAAAAACATCGCACCCGTGTAGGGAAATATTGGCATTAATGGACAAAAGTTCGCCGCGCAAATCACGAAGTGAGTTTTTGCCAGGAACGCACCCAATACACTCCAATATATCCAAAAATCATGTTTTGGTGCTTTTTGAACTTTTTCATTCCGGTCAAAAACATCGCACCCGTGTGAGCAAATATATGCCAATATTGGCATTAATACACAAAAGTTCGCCGCGCGAATCACGAAGTAAGTTTTTGCCACGAACGCACCCAATACACTCCAATATGTCCGAAAATCATGTTTTGGTGCTTTTTGAACTTTTTCATTCCGGTCAAAAACATCGTACCCGTGTGAGCCAATATATGCCAATATTGGCATTAATTGACAAAAGTTCGCCGCGCGAATCACGAAGTGAGTTTTTGCCACGAACGCACCCAATACACTCCAATATGTCCAAAAATCATATTTTGGTGCTTTTTGAACTTTTTCATTCCGGTCAAAAACATAGCACCCGTCTGGGCCAATATATGCCAATATTGGCATTAATTGACAAAAGTTCGCCGCGCAAATCACGAAGTGAGTTTTTGCCACAAACGCACCCAATACACTCCAATATGTCCAAAAATCATGTTTTGGTGCTTTTTAAACTTTTTCATTCCGGTCAAAAACATCGCACCCGTCTGGGCCATGATTCGCATTAATGGACAAAAGTTCGCCGCGCGAATCACGAAGTGAGTTTTTGCCAGGAACACACCCAATACACTCCAATATGTCCAAAAATCATGTTTTGGTGCTTTTTGAACTATTTCATTCCGGTCAAAAACATCGCACCCGTGTGAGCAAATATATGCCAATATTGGCATTAATTCACAAAAGTTCGCCGCGCGAATCACGAAGTAAGTTTTTGCCACGAACGCACCCAATACACTCCAATATGTCCAAAAATCATGTTTTGGTGCTTTTTAAACTTTTTCATTCCGGTCAAAAACATCGCACCCGTCTGGGCCATGATTCGCATTAATGGACAAAAGTTCGCCGCGCGAATCACGAAGTGAGTTTTTGCCAGGAACACACCCAATACACTCCAATATGTCCAAAAATCATGTTTTGGTGCTTTTTGAACTATTTCATTCCGGTCAAAAACATCGCACCCGTGTGAGCAAATATATGCCAATATTGGCATTAATTCACAAAAGTTCGCCGCGCGAATCACGAAGTAAGTTTTTGCCACGAACGCACCCAATACACTCCAATATGTCCGAAAATCATGTTTTGGTGCTTTTTGAACTTTTTCATTCCGGTTAAAAACATCGTACCCGTGTGAGCCAATATATGCCAATATTGGCATTAATTGACAAAAGTTCGCCGCGCGAATCACGAAGTGAGTTTTTGCCACGAACGCACCCAATAATACACTCCAATATGTCCAAAAATCATGTTTTGGCGCTTTTTGAAATTTTTCATTCCGGTCAAAAACATCGCACCCGTGTGGGCCAATATATGCCAATATTGGAATTAATTGACAAAAGTTCACCGCGCGAATCACGAAATGAGTTTTTGCCAGTAACGCACCCAATACACTCCAATATGTCCAAAAATCATGTTTTGGTGCTTTTTGAACTTTTTCATTCCGGTCAAAAACATCGCACCCGTGTGGGGCAATATTGGCATTAATGGACAAAAGTTCGCCGCGCGAATCACGAAGTGAGTTTTTGCCACGAACGCACCCAATACACTTCAATATGTCCAAAAATCATGTTTTTGCGTTTTTTGAACTTTTTGATTCCGGTCATAAACATCACACCCTCGTTTTCCAATATTGGCACTAATTGACAAAAGTTCGCGGCACGAATCAAGAAATGAGGTTTTGCCACGAACTCACCCAATACACTCCAATATGTCCAAACATCATGTTTTGGTGCTTTTTGAACTTTTTCATTCCGGTCAAAAACATCGCACCCGTGTGATCAAATATATGCGAATATTGGCATTAATTCACAAAAGTTCGCCGTGGGAATCACGAAGTAAGTTTTTGCCACGAACGCACCCAATACACTCCAATATGTCCAAAAGTCATGTTTTGGTGCTTTTTGAACTTTTTCATTCCGGTCAAAAACATCGCACCCGTGTGATCAAATATATGCCAATATTGGCATTAATTCACAAAAGTTCGCCGCGCGAATCACGAAGTAATTTTATCCACGAACGCACCCAATACACTCCAATATGTCCAAAAATCATGTTTTGGTGCTTTTTGAACTTTTTCATTCCGGTCAAAAACATCGCACCCGTGTGATCAAATATATGCCAATATTGGCATTAATTCACAAAAGTTCGCCGCGCGAATCACGAAGTAAGTTTTTGCCACGAACGCACCCAATACACTCCAATATGTCCAAAAATCATGTTTTGGTGCTTTCTGAACTTTTTCATTCCGGTCAAAAACATCGTACCCGTGTGAGCCAATATATGCCAATATTGGCATTAATTGACAAAAGTTCGCCGCGCGAATCACGAAGTGAGTTTTTGCCACGAACGCACCCAATACACTCCAATATGTCCAAAAATCATGTTTTGGTGCTTTTTAAACTTTTTCATTCCGGTCAAAAACATCGCACCCGTGTGAGCAAATATATGCCAATATTGGCATTAATTCACAAAAGTTCGCCGCGGGAATCACGAAGTAAGTTTTTGCCACGAACGCACCCAATACACTCCAATATGTCCGAAAATCATGTTTTGGTGCTTTTTGAACTTTTTCATTCCGGTCAAAAACATCGTACTCGTGTGAGCCAATATATGCCAATATTGGCATTAATTGACAAAAGTTCGCCGCGAACTTCGTGATTCGCGCCGCGAACTTTTGTCAATTAATGCGAATATTGGCATATATTGGCCCACACGGGTGAGATGTTTTTGTTAGGAATGAAAAAGTCGAAAAAAGGCCAAAACATTATTTTTGGACATATTGGAGTGTATTGGGTGCGTTCGTGGCAAAACGTCACTTCGTGATTCGCGCCGCGAAGTTTTGTCAATTAATGCGAATATTGGCATATATTTGCCCACACGGGTGCGATGTTTTTGTCAGGAATGAAAAAGACCAGAAAACACCAAAACATGATTTTTGGACATATTGGAGTGTATTGGGTGCGTTCGTGGCAAAAACTCACTTCGTGATTCGCGCGGCGAACTTTTGTCAATTTATGCGAACATTGGCATATATTGGCCCACACGGGTGCGATGTTTCTGACCGGAATGAAAAAGTTCAAAAAGCACCAAAACATGATTTTTGTACATATTGGAGTGTATTGGGTGCGTTCGTGGCAAAAACTCACTTCGTGATTCGCGCCGCGAACTTTTGTCAATTAATGCGAATATTGGCATATATTTGCCCACACGGGTGCGATGTTTTTGTCAGGAATGAAAAAGACCAGAAAACACCAAAACATGATTTTTGGACATATTGGAGTGTATTGGGTGCGTTCGTGGCAAAAACTCACTTCGTGATTCGCGCGGCGAACTTTTGTCAATTAATGCGAATATTGGAATATATTTGCCCACATGGGTGCGATGTTTCTGACCGGAATGAAAAAGACCAGAAAGCACCAAAACATGATTTTTGGACATATTGGAGTGTATTGGGTGCGTTCGTGGCAAAAACTCACTTCGTGATTCGCGCGGCGAACTTTTGTCAATTAATGCGAATATTGGCATATATTGGCCCACACGGGTGCGATGTTTTTGTTAGGAATGAAAAAGTCCAAAAAACGCCAAAACATGATTTTTCGACATATTGGAGTGTATTGGGTGCGTTCGTGGCAAAAACTCACTTCGTGATTCGCGCCGCGAACTTTTGTCAATTAATGCGAATATTGGCATATATTTGCCCACACGGGTGCGATGTTTTTGTCAGGAATGAAAAAGACCAGAAAACACCAAAACATGATTTTTGGACATATTGGAGTGTATTGGGTGCGTTCGTGGCAAAAACTCACTTCGTGATTCGCGCGGCGAACTTTTGTCAATTAATGCGAATATTGGAATATATTTGCCCACACGGGTGCGATGTTTCTGACCGGAATGAAAAAGACCAGAAAGCACCAAAACATGATTTTTGGACATATTGGAGTGTATTTGGTGCGTTCGTGGCAAAAACTCACCTCGTGACTCGCGCGGCGAACTTTTGTAAATTAATGCGAATATTGGCATATATTGGCCCACACGGGCGCGATGTTTCTGACCGGAATGAAAAAGTTCTAAAAGCACCAAAACAGGATTTTTGGACATATTGTAGCGTATTTGGTGCGTTCGTGGCAAAAACTCACTTCGCGATTCGCGTGGCGAACTTTTGTCAATTAATGCGAATATTGGCTTATATTGTCCCACACGGGTGAGATGTTTTTGTTAGGAATGAAAAAGTCGAAAAAACGCAAAAACATGATTTTTGGACATATTGAAGTGTATTGGGTGCGTTCGTGGCAAAAACTCACTTTGTGATTCGCGCGGCGAACTTTTGTCAATTAATGCGAACATTGGCATATATTGGCCCACACGGGTGCGATGTTTCTGACCGGAATGAAAAAGTTCAAAAAGCACCAAAACATGATTTTTGGACATATTGGAGTGTATTGGGTGCGTTCGTGGCAAAAACTCACTTCGTGATTTGCGCGGCGAACTTTTGTCAATTAATGCGAATATTGGCATATATTGGCCCACACGGGTGCGATGTTTTTGTTAGGAATGAAAAAGTCCAAAAAACGCCAAAACATGATTTTTCGACATATTGGAGTGTATTGGGTGCGCTCGTGGCAAAAACTGACTTCGTGATTCGCGCCGCGAACTTTTGTCAATTAATGCGAATATTGGCATATATTTGCCCACACGGGTGCGATGTTTTCGTCAGGAATGAAAAAGACCAGAAAACACCAAAACATGATTTTTGGACATATTGGAGTGTATTGGGTGTGTTCGTGGCAAAAACTCAGTTCGTGATTCGCGCGGCGAACTTTTGTCAATTAATGCGAATATTGGAATATATTTGCCCACACGGGTGAGATGTTTCTGACCGGAATGAAAAAGACCAGAAAGCACCAAAACATGATTTTTGGACATATTGGAGTGTATTTGGTGCGTTCGTGGCAAAAACTCACCTCGTGACTTGCGCGGCGAACTTTTGTAAATTAATGCGAATATTGGCATATATTGGCCCACACGGGCGCGATGTTTCTGACCGGAATGAAAAAGTTCTAAAAGCACAATAACAGGATTTTTGGACATATTGGAGTGTATTTGGTGCGTTCGTGGCAAAAACTCACTTCGTGATTCGCGCGGCGAACTTTTGTCAATTAATTCGAATATTGGCATATATTGGCCCACACGGGTGAGATGTTTTTGGTAGGAATGAAAAAGTCGAAAAATCGCCAAAACATGATTTTTGGACATATTGGAGTGTATTGGGTGCGTTCGTGGCAAAACGTCACTTCGTGATTCGCGCCGCGAACTTTTGACAATTAATGCGAATATTGGCATATATTTGCCCACACGGGTGCGATGTTTTTGTCAGGAATGAAAAAGACCAGAAAACACCAAAACATGATTTTTGGACATATTGGAGTGTATTGGGTGCGTTCATGGCAAAAACTCCCTTCGTGATTCGCGCGGCGAACTTTTGTCAATTAATGCGAATATTGGAATATATTTGCCCACACGGGTGCAATGTTTCTGACCGGAATGAAAAAGACCAGAAAGCACCAAAACATGATTTTTGGACATTTTGGAGTGTATTGGGTGCGTTCGTGGCAAAAACTCACTTCGTGATTCGCGCAATGAACTTTTGTCAATTAATGCGAATATTGGCATATATTGGCCCACACGGGTGCGATGTTTTTGTTAGGAATGAAAAAGTCCAAAAAACGCCAAAACATGATTTTTGGACATATTGGAGTTTGTTGGGTGCGCTCGTGGCAAAAAGTCACTTTGTGATTCGCGCGGCGAACTTTTGTCAATTAATGCGAACATTGGCATATATTGGCCCACACGGGTGCGATGTTTTTGTCAGGAAAGAAAAAGACCAGAAAACACCAAAACATGATTTTTGGACATATTGGAGTGTATTGGCTGCGTTCGTGGCAAAAACTCACTTCATGATTCGCGCCGTGAACATTTGTCAATTAATGCGAATATTGGCATATATTGGCCCACACGGGTGCGATGTTTTTGTTAGGAATGAAAAAGTCCAAAAAACGCCACAACATGATTTTTCGACATATTGGAGTGTATTGGGTGCGTTCGTGGCTAAAAGTCACTTCGTGATTCGCGCCGCGAACTTTTGTCAATTAATGCGAATATTGGCATATATAGGCCCACACGGGTGCGATGTTTTTGTTAGGAATGAAAAAGTCCAAAAAACGCCACAACATGATTTTTCGACATATTGGAGTGTATTGGGTGCGTTCGTGGCAAAAAGTCACTTCGTGATTCGCGCCGCGAACTTTTGACAATTAATGCGAATATTGGCATATATTTGCCCACACGGGTGCGATGTTTTTGTCAGGAATGAAAAAGACCAGAAAACACCAAAACATGATTTTTGGACATATTGGAGTGTATTGGGTGCGTTCATGGCAAAAACTCACTTCGTGATTCGCGCGGCGAACTTTTGTCAATTAATGCGAATATTGGAATATATTTGCCCACACGGGTGCGATGTTTTTGTCAGGAATGAAAAAGACCAGAAAACACCAAAACATGATTTTTGGACATATTGGAGTGTATTGGGTGCGTTCGTGGCAAAAACTCACTTCGTGATTCACGCGGCGAACTTTTGTCAATTAATGCGAATATTGGCATATATAGGGCCACACGGGTGCGATGTTTTTGTTAGGAATGAAAAAGTCCAAAAAACGCCACAACATGATTTTTCGACATATTGGAGTGTATTGGGTGCGTTCGTGGCAAAAAGTCACTTCGTGATTCGCGCCGCGAACTTTTGTCAATTAATGCGAATATTGGCATATATTTGCCCACACGGGTGCGATGTTTTTGTCAGGAAAGAAAAAGACCAGAAAACACCAAAACATGATTTTTGGACATATTGGAGTGTATTGGCTGCGTTCGTGGCAAAAACTCACTTCATGATTCGCGCCGTGAACATTTGTCAATTAATGCGAATATTGGCATATATTGGCCCACACGGGTGCGATGTTTTTGTTAGGAATGAAAAAGTCCAAAAAAACGCCACAACATGATTTTTCGACATATTGGAGTGTATTGGGTGCGTTCGTGGCTAAAAGTCACTTCGTGATTCGCGCCGCGAACTTTTGTCAATTAATGCGAATATTGTCATATATTTGCCCACACGGGTGCGATGTTTTTGTCAGGAAAGAAAAAGACCAGAAAACACCAAAACATGATTTTTGGACATATTGGAGTGTATTGGGTGCGTTCGTGGCAAAAACTCACTTCATGATTCGCGCCGTGAACTTTTGTCAATTAATGCGAATATTGGCATATATTGGCCCACACGGGTGAGATGTTTTTGTCAGTAATGAAAAAGACCAGAGAACACCAAAACATGATTTTTGGACATATTGGAGTGTATTGGGTGCGTTCGTGGCAAAAACTCACTTCGTGATTCGCGCGGCGAACTTTTGTCAATTAATGCGAATATTGGCATATATAGGCCCACACGGGTGCGATGTTTTTGTTAGGAATGAAAAAGACCAGAAAACGCCACAACATGATTTTTGGACATATTGGAGTGTATTGGGTGCGTTCGTGGCAAAAAGTCACTTCGTGATTCGCGCCGCGAACTTTTGACAATTAATGCGAATATTGGCATATATTGGCCCACACGGGTGCGATGTTTTTGTTAGGAATGAAAAAGTCCAAAAAACGCCACAACATGATTTTTCGACATATTGGAGTGTATTGGGTGCGTTCGTGGCAAAAAGTCACTTCGTGATTCGCGCCGCGAACTTTTGTCAATTAATGCGAATATTGTCATATATTTGCCCACACGGGTGCGATGTTTTTGTCAGGAATGAAAAAGATCAGAAAACACCAAAACATGATTTTTGGACATATTGGAGTCTATTGGGTGCGTTCGTGGCAAAAAGTCACTTCGTGATTCGCGCCGCGAACTTTTGTCAATTAATGCGAATATTGGCATATATTTGCCCACACGGGTGCGATGTTTTTGTCAGGAATGAAAAAGACCAGAAAACACCAAAACATGATTTTTGGACATATTGGAGTGTATTGGGTGCGTTCGTGGCAAAAAGTCACTTCGTGATTCGCGCCGCGAACTTTTGTCAATTAATGCGAATATTGGCATATATTTGCCCACACGGGTGCGATGTTTTTGTCAGGAATGAAAAAGACCAGAAAACACCAAAACATGATTTTTGGACATATTGGAGTGTATTGGGTGCGTTCTTGGCAAAAAGTCACTTCGTGATTCGCGTCGCGAACTTTTGTCAATTAATGCGAATATTGGCATATATTGGCCCACACGGGTGAGATGTTTTTGTCAGGAATGAAAAAGACCAGAAAACACCAAAACATGATTTTTGGACATATTGGAGTGTATTGGGTGCGTTCGTGGCAAAAACTCACTTTGTGATTCGCGTCGCGAACTTTTGTCAATTAATGCGAATATTGGCATATATTTGCCCACACGGGTGCGATGTTTTTGTCAGGAAAGAAAAAGACCAGAAAACACCAAAACATGATTTTTGCACATATTGGAGTGTATTGGGTGCGTTCGTGGCAAAAACTCACTTCATGATTCGCGCCGTGAACTTTTGTCAATTAATGCGAATATTGGCATATATAGGCCCACACGGGTGCGATGTTTTTGTCAGTAATGAAAAAGACCAGAAAACACCAAAACATGATTTTTGGACATATTGGAGTGTATTGGGTGCGTTCGTGGCAAAAAGTCACTTCGTGATTCGCGCGGCGAACTTTTGTCAATTAATGCGAATATTGTCATATATTTGCCCACACGGGTGCGATGTTTTTGTCAGGAATGAAAAAGATCAGAAAACACCAAAACATGATTTTTGGACATATTGGAGTGTATTGGGTGCGTTCGTGGCAAAAAGTCACTTCGTGATTCGCGTCGCGAACTTTTGTCAATTAATGCGAATATTGGCATATATTTGCCCACACGGGTGCGATGTTTTTGTCAGGAATGAAAAAGACCAGAAAACACCAAAACATGATTTTTGGACATATTGGAGTGTATTGGGTGCGTTCGTGGCAAAAACTCACTTCATGATTCGCGCCGTGAACTTTTGTCAATTAATGCGAATATTGGCATATATTTGCCCACACGGGTGCGAACCAGAAAACACCAAAACATGATTTTTGGACATATTGGAGTGTATTGGGTGCGTTCTTGGCAAAAAGTCACTTCGTGATTCGCGCCGCGAACTTTTGTGAATTAATACGAATATTGGCATATATTGGCCCACACGGGTGCGATGTTTTTGTTAGGAATGAAAAAGTCCAAAAAACGCCACAACATGATTTTTCGACATATTGGAGTGTATTGGGTGCGTTCGTGGCAAAAAGTCACTTCGTGATTCGCGCCGCGAACTTTTGTCAATTAATGCGAATATTGGTATATATTTGCCCACACGGGTGCGATGTTTTTGTCAGGAAAGAAAAAGACCAGAAAACACCAAAACATGATTTTTGCACATATTGGAGTGTATTGGGTGCGTTCGTGGCAAAAACTCACTTCATGATTCGCGCCGTGAACTTTTGTCAATTAATGCGAATATTGGCATATATTGGCCCACACGGGTGAGATGTTTTTGTCAGTAATGAAAAAGACCAGAAAACACCAAAACATGATTTTTGGACATATTGGAGTGTATTGGGTGCGTTCGTGGCAAAAACTCACTTCGTGATTCGCGCGGCGAACTTTTGTCAATTAATGCGAATATTGGCATATATTGGCCCACACGGGTGCGATGTTTTTGTTAGGAATGAAAAAGTCCAAAAAACGCCAAAACATGATTTTTCGACATATTGGAGTGTATTGGGTGCGTTCGTGGCAAAAAGTCACTTCGTGATTCGCGCCGCGAACTTTTGTCAATTAATGCGAATATTGGCATATATTTGCCCACACGGGTGCGATGTTTTTGTCAGGAATGAAAAAGACCAGAAAATACCAAAACATGATTTTTGGACATATTGGAGTGTATTGAGTGCGTTCGTGGCAAAAACTCACTTCATGATTCGCGCAGCTAACTTTTGTCAATTAATGCGAATATTGGCATATATTGGCCCACACGGGAGAGATGTTTTTGTTAGGAATGAAAAAGTCGAAAAAACGCCAAAACATGATTTTTGGACATATTGGAGAGTATTGGGTGCGTTCGTGGCAAAAACTCACTTCGTGATTCGCGCGGCGAACTTTTGTCAATTAATGCGAATATTGGCATATATTGGCCCACACGGGTGCGATGTTTTTGTTAGGAATGAAAAAGTCCAAAAAACGCCAAAACATGATTTTTCGACATATTGGAGTGTATTGGGTGCGTTCGTGGCAAAAAGTCACTTCGTGATTCGCGCCGCGAACTTTTGTCAATTAATGCGAATATTCGCATATATTGGCCCACACGGGTGCGATGTTTTTGTTAGGAATGAAAAAGTCCAAAAAACGCCACAACATGATTTTTCGACATATTGGAGTGTATTGGGTGCGTTCGTAGCAAAAATTCACTTCGTGATTCGTGCCGCGAACTTTTGTCAATTAATACAAATATTGGCATATATTTGCCCACACGGGTGCGATGTTTTTGTCAGGAATGAAAAAGACCAGAAAACACCAAAACATGATTTTTGGACATATTGGAGTGTATTGGGTGCGTTCGTGGCAAAAACTCACTTCATGATTCGCGCCGTGAACTTTTGTCAATTAATGCGAATATTGGCATATATTGGCCCACACGGGTGAGATGTTTTTGTCAGTAATGAAAAAGACCAGAAAACACCAAAACATGATTTTTGGACATATTGGAGAGTATTGGGTGCGTTCGTGGCAAAAACTCACTTCGTGATTCGCGCGGCGAACTTTTGTCAATTAATGCGAATATTGGCATATATTGGCCCACACGGGTGCGATGTTTTTGTTAGGAATGAAAAAGTCCAAAAAACGCCAAAACATGATTTTTCGACATATTGGAGTGTATTGGGTGCGTTCGTGGCAAAAAGTCACTTCGTGATTCGCGCCGCGAACTTTTGTCAATTAATGCGAATATTGGCATATATTTGCCCACACGGGTGCGATGTTTTTGTCAGGAATGAAAAAGACCAGAAAATACCAAAACATGATTTTTGGACATATTGGAGTGTATTGAGTGCGTTCGTGGCAAAAACTCACTTCGTGATTCGCGCGGCGAACTTTTGTCAATTAATGCGAGCATTGGCATATATTGGCCCACACGGGTCGATGTTTTTGTTAGGAATGAAAATGTCCAAAAAACGCCAAAACATGATTTTTCGACATATTGGAGTGTATTGGGTGCGTTCGTGGCAAAAACACACTTCGAGATTCGCGCCGCGAACTTTTGTCAATTAATGCGAATATTGGCATATATTTGCCCACACGGGTGCGATGTTTTTGTCAGGAATGAAAAAGACCAGAAAACACCAAAACAAGATTTTTGGACATATTGGAGTGTATTGGGTGCGTTCGTGGCAAAAACTCACTTCGTGATTCGCGCGGCGAACTTTTGTCAATTAATGCAAATATTGGAATATATTTGCCCACACGGGTGCGATGTTTCTGACCGGAATGAAAAAGATCAGAAAGCACCAAAACATGATTTTTGGACATATTAGAGTGTATTTGGTGCGTTCGTGGCAAAAACTCACCTCGTGACTCGCGCGGCGAACTTTTGTAAATTAATGCGAATATTGGCATATATTGGCCCACACGGGCGCGATGTTTCTGACTGGAATGAAAAAGTTCTAAAAGCACCAAAACATGATTTTTGGACATATTGGAGTGTATTTGGTGCGTTCGTGGCAAAAAGTCACTTCGTGATTCGCGCCGCGAACTTTTGTCAATTAATGCGAATATTGGCATATATTGGCCCACACGGGTGAGATGTTTTTGTTAGGAATGAAAAAGTCGAAAAAACGCCAAAACATGGTTTTTGGACATATTGGAGTGTATTGCGTGCGTTCGTGGCAAAACGTCACTTCGTGATTCGCGCCGCGAACTTTTGTCAATTAATGCGAATATTGGCCTATATTTGCCCACACGGGTGCGATGTTTTTGTCAGGAATGAAAAAGACCAGAAAACACCAAAACATGATTTTTGGACATATTGGAGTGTATTGGGTGCGTTCGTGGCAAAAACTCACTTCATGATTCGCGCCGTGAACTTTTGTCAATTAATGCGAATTTTGGCATATATTGGCCCACACGGGTGAGATGTTTTTGCCAGTAATGAAAAAGACCAGAAAACACCAAAACATGATTTTTGGACATATTGGAGTGTATTGGGTGCGTTCGTGGCAAAAACTCACTTCGTGATTCGCGCGGCGAACTTTTGTCAATTAATGCGAATATTGGCATATATTGGCCCACACGGGTGCGATGTTTTTGTTAGGAATGAAAAAGTCCAAAAAACGCCACAACATGATTTTTCGACATATTGGAGTGTATTGGGTGCGTTCGTAGCAAAAACTCACTTCGTGATTCGTGCCGCGAACTTTTGTCAATTAATGCGAATATTGGCATATATTGGCCCACACGGGTGCGATGTTTTTGTCAGGAGTGAAAAAGTCCAAAAAACGCCAAAACATGATTTTTCGACATATTGGAGTGTATTGGGTGCGTTCGTGGCAAAAACTCACTTCATGATTCGCGCCGTGAACTTTTGTCAATTAATGCGAATATTGGCATATATTGGCCCACACGGGTGCGATGTTTTTGTCAGGAATGAAAAAGACCAGAAAACACCAAAACATTATTTTTGGACATATTGGAGAGTATTGGGTGCGTTCGTGGCAAAAACTCACTTCATGATTCGCGCCGCTAACTTTTGTCAATTAATGCGAATATTGGCATATATTGGCCCACACGGGTGAGATGTTTTTGTCAGTAATGAAAAAGACCATAAAACACCAAAACATGATTTTTGGACATATTGGAGTGTATTGGGTGCGTTCGTGGCAAAAACTCACTTCGTGATTCGCGCGGCGAACTTTTGTCAATTAATGCGAATATTGGCATATATTGGCCCACACGGGTGAGATGTTTTTGTCAGTAATGAAAAAGACCAGAAAACGCCAAAACATGATTTTTGGACATATTGGAGTGTATTGGGTGCGTTCGTGGCAAAAACTCACTTCGTGATTCGCGCGGCGAACTTTTGTCAATTAATGCGAATATTGGCATATATTTGCCGACACGGGTGCGATGTTTTTGTTAGGAATGAAAAAGTCCAAAAAACGCCAAAACATGATTTTTCGACATATTGGAGTGCATTGGGTGCGTTCGTGGCAAAACTCACTTCGTGATTCGCGCAGCGAACTTTTGTCAATTAATGCAAATATTGGCATATATTTGCCCACACGGGTGCGATGTTTTTGTTAGGAATGAAAAAGAACAGAAAACACCAAAACATGATTTTTGGACATATTGGAGTGTATTGGGTGCGTTCGTGGCAAAACTCACTTCATGATTCGCGCAGCGAACTTTTGTCAATTAATGCGAATATTGGCATATATTGGCCCACACGGGTGAGATGTTTTTGTTAGGAATGAAAAAGTCGAAAAAAACGCCAAAACATGATTTTTGGACATATTGGAGTGTATTGGGTGCGTTCGTGGCAAAAAGTCACTTCGTGATTCGCGCCGCGAACTTTTGTCAATTAATGCGAATATTGGCATATATTTGCCCACACGGGTGCGATGTTTTTGACCGGAATGAAAAAGTTAAAAAAGCACAAAAACATGATGTTTGGACATATTGGAGTGTATTGGGTGCGTTCGTGGCAAAAACTCACTTCGTGATCCGCGCGGTGAACTTGTTACGACCTGAATTAACCCAACGGGCATTCCTTTCGTGCGTGCATTATTCCTTGTCCCAGGAGGCAAGGTACACCAAAAGTTGATACAATTCAGAGTTTAACAAGCGGAAGCGTAAATAGTTAATTTATTACATGGGCGGCGAAGGCCCAGCACACCAGAAGACAAACGAAAAACAGGGGAAGACTAGGGCGACGACCACAGGCGCTTGACGGCAGGCACGAGCTAGACACCTAAGCCTTCGTCTTCCAGGGACTCCTCTTCTGGGTTTGGGAAAAAAAATTGAGCAAGACTGAGTACAACCACCGTACTCAACAAGACACACCCGCAAGTGAGAGGGCGACGGCGCGAGCTCGATTTCGGCGAGGGGAAGGCGCGGCAAAGCGTGGAAACGGGCGAAGGAGGTGTGGGGAGGGTTTAAATAGGGTTGGAAGGGAGAGAGGGCGGCCGGCGGGGTAGGAAACCGGCGTGGGAGGTCCGGCCGCCATCAATGGCGCCGGCGAGATTTGCGGGAGCAAATCCGGCCGTTTGAATGAGAGGGAGGGAAGAAAATGAGGGTAAGGGGGAGGGGATCACGGGGAATAATTCCCCCCACTTAATTGCACGTGGGGACGGCGGGATGCGACGGATTTGGCGGCGGCGGCGGCGCTTGGCGCGGGCGGGGCGGCGGGAGCGGCGAGAGGACGGGGATGACGGGTGGGCCCCACCCGTCAGCGAGGGTGGCGTGCGGGCCCGCCAATCAGCGGCGCGCGCGCGGGGAGAGGCCGAGTGGGCCGCGGGGAGAGGAGAGAGAGGGGGAGGGAGATGGGCCGGATTCGGCCCAGAGAGAGGGAGGGAGGTTTTTAGGATTTTTCTTTTTATAAAACCTTTTCAACTTTGTTTATTTCTTAACAATTATTATTTGTGCTCTGAAAATTCCACTAAAATTTATTTACACATTTTAGGCTTTTAGCAATTATACAAAAATCCTCCAAGCCTTATTTGACTTTTACTTTGCACATTTTAATTTTTGAAGGCTTTCACAAGGATTTTAATTATTCTAGGCATAATTTTAAAGGATATATTTTAGGGTCGTTTTGGGACGTGACAGAACTTTTGTCTATTAATACTAAAATTGGCATATATTAGCCCACACGGGTGTGATGTTTCTGACCGAAATGAAAAATTTCAAAAAGAACCAAAACATGATTTTTCGACACATTGGAGTGTATTCGGTGCGTTCTTGGCAAAAACTCACTTCGTGATTCGCGCGGCGAACTTTTGTCAATTATTTCCAATATTGGCATATATTGGCCCACACTGGTGCGATGTTTTTGACCGGAATGAAAATGTTCAAAAAGCACAAAAACATGATTTTTGGACATATTGGAGTGTATTGGGTGCGTTTGTTGCAAAAACTCACGTCATGATCTGCGCGATGAAGTTTTGTCAATTAATACCAATATTGGCATGTATTGGCCCACACAGGTGTGATGTTTTTGACCGGAAAGAAAAAGTACAAAAAGCACGAAAACAAGATTTTTGGACACATTGGACTGTATTGAGTGCGTTCTTGGCGAAAACTCACTTCGTGATACGCGCGGGGAACTTTTGTCAATTAATACCAATATTGGCATATATTGGCCCACACAGGTGCGATGTTTTTGACCGGAATGAAAATGTTCAAAAAGCACCAAAACATGATTTTTGGACATATTGGAGTGTATTGGGTGCGTTCGTTGCAAAAACTCACTTCGTGATACGCGCGGCGAACTTTTGTCAATTAATGCCAATATTGGCATATATTGGCCCACACGAGTGCGATGTTTTTGTCAGGAATGAAAAAGACCAAAAAACACCAAAACATGATTTTTGGACATATTGGAGTGTATTGGGTGCGTTCGTGGCAAAAAGTCACTTCGTGATTCGCGCGGCGGACATTTATCAATTAATGCGAATATTGGCATATATTGGCCCACACGGGTGCGATGTTTCCGATCGGAATGAAAAAGTTCAAAAAGCACAAAAACATGATTTTTTGACATACTGGAGTGTATTGGGTGCGTTAGTGGCAAAAACACACTTCGTGATTCGCGCGGTGAACTTTTGTCAATTAATGCGAATATTGGCATATATTGGCCCACACGGGTGCGATGTTTTTGACCGGAATGAAAAAGTTCAAAAAGCACCATAACATGATTTTTGGACACATTGGACTGTATTAGGTGCGTTCTAGGCAAAAACTCACTTCGTGATTCGCGCGGCGAACTTTTGTCAATTAATGCCAATATTGGCATATATTGGCCCACACGGGTGCAATGTTTTTTACGGGAATGAAAAAGCTCAAAAAGCACGAAAACATGATTTTTGGACAGATTGGAGTGTATTGGGTGCGTTCGTTGCAAAAACTCACTTCGTGATACGCACGGTGATGTTTTGTCAATTAATACCAATATTTGCATGTATTGGCCCACACAGGTGCGATGTTTTTGACCGGAATGAAAAGGTTCAAAAAGCACCAAAACATTATTTTTCGACACATTGGAGTGTATTGGGTGCGTTCTTGGCAAAAACTCACTTCGTGATTTGCGCGGCGAACTTTTGTCATTTATTTCCAATATTGGCATATATTGGCCCACACTGGTGCGATGTTTTTGACCGGAATGAAAATGTTCAAAAAGCACAAAAACATGATTTTTGGACATATTGGAGTGTATTGGGTGCGTTCGTTGCAAAAACTCACGTCATGATCTGCGCGATGAAGTTTTGTCAATTAATACCAATATTGGCATGTATTGGCCCACACAGGTGTGATGTTTTTGACCGGAATGAAAAAGTACAAAAAGCACCAAAACAAGATTTTCGGACACATTGGACTGTATTGGGTGCGTTCTTGGCGAAAACTCACTTCGTGATCCGCGCGGGGAACTTTTGTCAATTAATACCAATATTGGCATATATTGGCCCACACAGGTGCGATGTTTTTGACCGGAATGAAAATGTTCAAAAAGCACCAAAACATGATTTTTGGACATATTGGAGTGTATTTGGTGCGTTCGTTGCAAGAACTCACTTCGTGATACGCGCGGCGAACTTTTGTCAATTAATGCCAATATTGGCATATATTGGCCCACACGGGTGCGATGTTTTTGTCAGGAATGAAAAAGACCAAAAAACACCAAAACATGATTTTTGGACATATTGGAGTGTATTGGGTGCGTTCGTGGCAAAAACTAACTTCGTGATTCACGCGGCGAACTTTTGTCAATTAATGCGAATATTGGCATATATTGGCCCACACGGGTGCGATGTTTTTGATCGGAATGAAAAAGTTCAAAAAGCACAAAAACATGATTTTTTGACATATTGGAGTGTATTGGGTGCGTTAGTGGCAAAAACTCACTTCGTGATTCGCGCGGTGAACTTTTGTCAATTAATGCGAATATTGGCATATATTGGCCCACACGGGTGCGATGTTTTTGACCGGAATGAAAAAGTTCAAAAAGCACCAAAACATGATTTTTGGACACATTGGACTGTATTAGGTGCGTTCTAGGCAAAAACTCACTTCGTGATCCGCGCGGGGAACTTTTGTCAATTAATACTAATATTGGCATATATTGGCCCACACAGGTGCGATGTTTTCGACCGGAATGAAAAAGTTCAAAAAGCACCAAAACAAGATTTTTGGACACATTGGACTGTATTGGGTGCGTTCTTGGCGAAAACTCACTTCGTGATCCGCGCGGGGAACTTTTGTCAATTATTACCAATATTGGCATATATTGGCCCACACAGGTGCGACGTTTTTGACCGGAATGAAAAAGTACAAAAAGCACCAAAACATGGTTTTTGGACACATTGGAGTGTATTGGGTGCGTTCTTGGCAAAAACTCACTTCGTGATCCGCGCGGGGAACTTTTGTCAATTAATACTAATATTGGCATATATTGGCCCACACAGGTGCGATGTTTTCGACCGGAATGAAAAAGTTCAAAAAGAACCAAAACATGATTTTTGGACACATTGGAGTGTATTGGGTGCATTCTTGGCAAAAACTCACTTCGTGATTCGCGCGGCGAACTTTTGTCAATTAATGCCAATATTGGCATATATTGGTCCACACGGGTGCGATGTTTTTGACTGGAATGAAAAAGTTCAAAAAGCACCAAAACATGATTTTTGGACACATTGGAGTGTATTGGGTGCATTCTTGGCAAAAACTCACTTCGTGATTCGCGCGGCGAACTTTTGTCAATTAATGCCAATATTGGCATATATTGGTCCACACGGGTGCGATGTTTTTGACCGGAATAAAAAAGTTCAAAAAGCACAAAACATGATTTTTGGACACATTGGACTGTATTGGGTGCGTTCTAGGCAAAAACTCACTTCGTGCGATGTGTTTGACCAGAATGAAAAAGTTTAAAAAGCTCCAAAACATTATTTTTGGACACATTGGATTGTATTGGGGCTGTTGAATAAAATCTCTATAGTGAATCAAAATTTCTTTTAAGTAAAATAATTACTTTTTCTTAAAATAAAAGTTAATAAAAGTAAGTCCATAACCTATATATATCCAGCATGTGCATTAGGGTTAGACATATCAAGTGCATCGCATTCATATAAACATTCTCGTATTTAGTTGTGTTTTATTGTTTCTTTCAGTTGGGCGTTTATCTTGGATTTCTGGAATTCTTCATTGATTTATTTGTTCTCCAATTTCGGGTATCTCAGGCAAGTCCAACACCTTCGACCAACTCTTGTTATATTTTCGTAATTGCAATCTATATTATCACATTGCATTAAATTATACTTTCTATGATTAAAATAAATATGCTGATGGATTGGATTGAATGGTGGAGCAGTCGGTCATATTATAGAAGTATTCTGAACTTGCCATGATGGTGGGGGTTCAGTTGCATATATTTATCATTATAAGGTTAAACAACAACTGTTATATGGCATTCAAGCGCCGTAGCGATCGTGTCGACCATATGACCTGGAATGGGACAGGCTGGCTTAGTAGTTCTTTCTTAATGGCTTTATCCTGCGGGCTTAAGGATGTCTGCGAATCCCGTGAGCGTTGCCGTTGTTTCTAGCGATGAGGGTTGCCATTGTTGCGGAATCCGATTAGATGATGTGGATCGTCGTTGTTGCGGGAATCACCCGCAGAGATAATTGCCAGATGGGATTGATGAAAAGCTTGTGACCTTAGCCTTGCCGGCATACAACATGAAGTGTGCTTAGGCGCTGGCGTGGTGACGGTGTAGCGCGGGCGTTAAAAGGTTTAAGGCGTCTATGGGTACAGCGACACACCTCTGCAGAGTGTATGAATTGTGATATGTCACTCCCTGTTTCGGGTAGAAACTGCGAACGCGGCAGGAAAGGAACCTATCGGAGATTCTAATACCTGTGGTGCCTTATATGCAGTAGATTTTATAATTACTTAATATGAGTTTTTACTACACTGCGTTTATGAACATGCATAAAAATTCCTTGTTGGATTATGGGATTTGGAGATATATGTATTATGCAGGTGGATTATGGGCATATATTTGTTGGATTGCTATAGTTGGACTTGTTGAATACCATTCATACTCATCCCCTATATATTATTCCTTGTAGTGTTGAGCTAACAATTAGGTGAAGAAAAGATTCTACAAAATTGATCAAGTATTACATATTTCTACATCAACTTATTGTTGAAGGTGATGAAGATCTAGAAGAGCAAGGTATTGTTAGTGTTATTATTTTGGTAAAAACTAATTTCTTATGGTTTTTATTTAATGGGTTTCGCTACATTTGTTTCTCCTATGCTACTCTGGTGTGCTCAGTTCTTGGTAAGTTGGTTCTTACTAAGGAATGAGCCGTAGACCAGTATTCTACCTTGGAAGTGGAATACAAGGGTTGCTACAGCAAGGAATCGCACCGGGAAAACCTAGGGTTTGGTGGAGAGATAAACTCGAAAACAAATCCAAATTCGCGTCGAATTCAAAGGGATAAAACCGAATTTTTGGGGGAAGAGATAGAGGAGGATAAGGGAAACAAATCCCCTCAACTAATTTTCGGAATACACGAGAGATAAGGCCGGATTCGGAGGAGAAAAACCGAGCCAACACGGTCTCAGTTCGGCTGTCCTAAGGTTGAAGATGAACAGTAGCGAGAGTCGTAAAGCAGACTTTCTCTGTAAGCTATCTTTACTAGGCCGGATTGAAGGAGGGACCTGAAATGGACTTCGGAGGAGGGATAAGGCCAGCCGAAAGGAAGGGAGAATGGGCCGAGAACTAAAGGTGAACCTTTCCAGTTTCGGCCCGAAAAGGAAAAGGGGATTTTAATTACTTTTCCAATTAAATTAATCACTAAAATGATCCTTGAATTGTTAAAAATACTTCTATTGCTCAAATAATTTCAAGAAAAATCCTGAAAGTACTTGAACACTATAAGTATTTAATAAAATTAAATTCAGACCATTTAATGATTAATTTAATATGTGAATAATTACTGAAATGTTGTTTGTATTATTAAAATTAAGAATTGAGCTCCGAAAAAATCAAAGAAAATTCCTGAGAGTATAATTAACTATGGCGAATTTAATAAAAATTAATCCAGCCATACTTTATATTTAGTAAATTTTATTTCCCATATTTAACTTCACTTGTAAATTAATGAACATTTAATATAAATTCTAATAATAATTTATTAGATAATTTATAAATCCTGAAACGAAAATCAGGATGTGACAAATCTACCCCCCCCCCCTTACAAAGAATCTCGTCCCGAGATTCGGAACGGCTAGAAAGAAAAAGGACATAGGTAAACTGCAGTCTATCTTATTTCATAACTCCGATAATTATTCTAAGGCTTTAAAGAAAACTACTGCTGCTTTGAAACTGGTGGCTGAGCTGTATCCCTTGAAGACGCAAGCGGCACTGCATTTGCTCCTGTGAGGACGATGTTGTTGACTTGACCTTGTGGGTGTTGACGCTTCGGCTTCGAACACTCTCTTGCAAAGTGACCTGGCTCATAACAGGTGAAACACACCCGCTACTCCCTTCTATTACTATTACCTTCTTGAGACTGATCCTTCTGAACTGGCACTAATTGAGTAGCTTGCTCGATGTTAACTTCATTGCTTGTATTAGTCTCTGAGTTGATCTCACCACTGATGTCCAACTGTTGTGACTGTTCTTGACCTGCAGAAGAAGATTCACCAATTTGGAGTGGCTTGGTACGCTGCCTTTGGCTACTACCCTGTGCCTCCTGGGAAACAATCCTTCCTCTCTTACGGTTGTCCATCCTGTTCTTCTTATCTTCCAGTCGAATTGCTTTTCAACCAACTCCTGAAAATCCTCATAGTCATGAGAGATCAACATAATTGACAGCTCATCCTTTAAGCGTTCCAAAAACTTCTCATGCCTTTCCTCGTCAGTACGCACATCTTCTGAAGCATAGCGAGCTAGACGGTTGAACTCATCAAGGTATTCTGTCACGGTACGATCCTTTTGCTTATGTGTCCTGAACTCACGCTTCTTCAAAGCAACAACACCTTCAGGTATGTGTGTCTTCTTAAATGCTTCGGTGAACTCTGCCCAAGTGATTGGTTGTCCTTCTGCTCTGTTCATCCGGAAGTGATCCCACCATTCTGAAGCAGGTCCTTGCAACTGATGTGAAGCAAACACAACTTTCTCTTGATTAGTGCACTGGAGCAATTCCAACTTCTTCTCAATAGTGTGCAGCCAATCACCTGCTTCCACTGGGTTGGTAGTGCTAGAGAAGGTAGGTGGCTTCACACGAAGAAAATCAGCTAACTTGTTCTAGGGCGGCGGCGGATTGACATTGTTGTTCCCTTGCTGGTTCTGCACTTGTTGCACTAACATGTTGATCAATTGGGTTTGTTGAGCCAGCACTTGAGCAAGGGTTGGGTTCTCTTCATTGTTATTGTTTCCACTTCCACTAGCGCGAGGGTTCACCATCTGTTGCATATTAGAAAAGATAGAAGGAGAGGGGTTACACTAAAGTTAAGACCTTAACCATGTTACCACTGATATGGTGTGTGTAGTTCATTATATTGTTCAAGTTGATTAAGCAAGCAACCTAGTATAATTACACACTCATCATTGAACTACATCAATGCTGGGAATGCAACCATACCTACACACAAGCAAGCAACAAACGTTCTGCCCTACTAACTATTCTTCAAAGTCACTTTGGTGGCATAGGTGCTAAGGTAGGTTCCAAACTTCACTCTATGAAAGATTTACACTTCAGTTCGACCTTCATCTTCATATCCCTCGATCCACTTGACTTCCATAAGTAGACCACATCGACGTCTTCGAGTTTCTCCAAGCTTCACAACTACTCAAGTTGAAAGAGGGAGGGGAGAGAACGACAAAACGGTTTGCAAAGAATTCTAGAGAAGAAAGAAAGGAGAACTTTCACAAATCATGTTTTTGGAAAATTTGTCCTTAAGGTTTGACCATTTGGCTTATCCTACAGTCGAGATGGCTCTGATACCAACTTGTCACGCCCAGAAATTCACTAGTAATTTTCGAACTTATTTGTGCATAAAATCCTCGTCCAGGAATCAGCCGAGGTACACAAACTGACAATTTAATATACAAATCCATCATAATAATATCGTTACATACTTACAAAAGAAAAGAAAACAGCAGTGGAATTAACGGTCTAGGGAAGCTCCGGCTCCACTCACACAGGCAGCTCAACTGGGGTATAAGCCAAACGTATTCTCCTTCTGGATCCTTTTTCTTCAACTGAGGTTGATTGATTATTGCAAGGTGAGCATATGACATACTCAACAAGCCACACAGCAAATATGCAAGTGCACAAGGATACCAAAGGATGGCATAATATAGGCTCATTTGCAAAAGCAGCATTTAGCAAACATTTAAGAGTAGTAAAACAGTAGAGTACTTTAATCATTAATTTTAATCAACACTGAACAACATGCCCATGCTGCTCAGGCCCAACCATTATGAACAACCATACCCGGCTGTACAGATCTAACTCCAAACCAGGAGCTAAGCAAATTATTACCAGTTATAGCATCAATAATTATTGTGAAAGGTGTGAGACTAATCACGAAAAACATTGCTCAAACCGCCCATGACCGTGGGCACAGCTATTCGAATAGTTTTACTCTAGCCTGAGATGTACCACTGTACCCACAAGACACAACCCACTGGCTTGTTACCGTGCCCGGCCAGACACGTCACCATGTGGAGTTGTTGTGACAAGACCCCTCACATAACTCAACTCAAAGCAGCGCACCGTTCCTGGATCGTCCCTCAAAAGCCAGAGGCATGGACTCCCCAGCGACCCCATTGACTTCTCACCGCTTCACAGTCTGGCACACCACAATGAGCCTTGCTATACAAAGTGTCCAGCGTTGCCCATGCTGGCTTGTGGTTGGCACGGTTAATGTTTCACAACAATAGCTCGCGAACCGGTCCTTAATTGTCATGAGCACGACCATCAAAACCATGTGCTCACAACCCACCTTTAATCAAGTTTTAGTTCACAACTAATTAATAACCAATCACGACTGACCATCGTGAGCTACCATTAAATATCCGCTCATCAGTTGGGCTGGCTACATAGTTCTGGAGGGAGGGCTGTTAGACCAATAGGCGACGACAGTAGCGAGGTGGCGTTGAAGCCTATGATGAGCTTCCTTCCAGGCGTTTAGAAGACCCATTTCTTAGGGGTGTTGTGTGCTTGTTCTGTTTTAATCGGTAGGATGAAACGTAGACGCGTGGTTTTGTTGTATATTTTCCTTTTTTCTGACTATAGTCTCCCAAGACTATAGAATTATATTTTACTAGAAAAAATACCACTCGAATGCTATTTTAATCTTATTATTGTTATACGGTTTAGCTAGGATGAAATTCACTGTGGGAATTCACTTGGAATTTTTTTAGAAAATCATAAGCTTCAATTCGGAGTCTGACATTCATCTCAAGTTAGCTTGTATGTTTTTTAAAGAAATTTCTTATACGACTTCTTTTGTATTTTCAAAAGCAAATGAACTTAAAATCCGACTCATATGCGGATCTCTATTTTCAAAAGCGAATGAACTTAAGAACCGACTCAAATACGGATGACGTACCAAAATACCAGCAAAAATATTTTCAATTTTTATAACTAGCTGGGTGACCTGCGCAATTGCGCGGCTAGCACCCAGATAAAATTATCTATTTTTTAATTTAGCATTACTTAAAATTTGTTAAATAGCCATTATGTTGTCTTATAACCTTAAAAGATTGAACCTTATCCTCCTCAAATTTTTATAGTTTTTATTTAAAGGCACACCAGTCATTAGCTCTTACTCTTTTATGACCCCTTTATTTTTTTTGAGAATTACATAGTACAACGCAGACACTCACAACGTGCACACACACACCCCTATAAACGCACGCACGCAAACCCTACCCCTATGAGCATCTTCGTAGACTGGGTCGGCAAATCCTGGAGATTGACGAAGTTACCACAGGCGCCTCGCTCTCGACAGGTACATCGCCTACCAATGAAAGCACAATGCCGTTAAATCCTGGAAAATTCGCTCCCATAGGGAGTCGAACCTAGGACCTAAGTTGCTACTGAGGCTCTTGTAACCATTAGGCTACATGCCCTTTCGCTATCACCCGTTTATTTGTTTATCCAGTCTATCACGGCTTTTATTTAACTGCCTTTAAACCTTTAAAAAATACACCTTCTAGTTTTTAGAGTCCATTGTCTCGACAGGTCCTGTTACTATAATTTTTAGGAGAGTTGTCAAACGTCAATATTGTATTTCTCTATGATCCGCCTGTTGTCTCCCATATTTATTGTTGTTGGGATTTTAAAAATTGAACATAACTATCGTTGGGGTTCATCTTTTACTTTCTAGAAATCCACCCAACCGTCGCCGGCTTCGCCATACTATACGCATGTATTTTTATTATCATTGAGATTTTAAAAATCGAACATGATTATCACTGTGATTTACTTTTTACTTTCTAGAAGTCCCGCCAACCGTCGTGATCGTGACTTGTCTATCGTCCCTCCTCTTAATCATCATTGAGATTCTGCCACCAACATACTCCTTTACGGTCCTAATGTCCTCTCCTCTTGATTGTTATATGTCATCGTTAAGTTTTAGATGGACTATTTTTTAAAAAAAAATCGATATTTTTCATTCCAATATTTTCTTATTTTCCTACTTGAACTCTTAGAATTATTTCTCTATTTTCAATTTTTTTTTATTTTGAATTTTAAGGATTCATTTCTCTACCTGCCAACCGCCATCGGTTCCACACCACTATACTCCTGTATGGCATGCCGGTTGTCTGCCTTATTTATTACCATTGAGATTTTTAAATAAAACATGATTGCAATTTTTTAATCCAAAAAACATGATTGTTATTGCGATTTACTTTTTCACTTTATAGAAGTCCCGCCAACCGTCATGACTATGCTGCTCATCGTACTATCCATCGTTCCACCTCTTAATCGTTCTTGGGGGTTCTATTTGTGGTTTTATTTATAATTTTTAGACGTCTCATCAACTGTTCAGCACCTTACTGTTTTACAGGCATATTACTTGTCCTTTTTTTATTGTTGTTTGTAATCGTTGATTATTTTTTGAAAAATCCATATTTTTTATTCTGATATTTTTTATTTATAAAGTGTATTTCTACTTGAAATCTTATAATTATTTTTCTATTTTCGGAATTAATTTTATTTTTTATTTCGAATTTTAATTATTCTAGTATTTAGTTCTATAAGGACTCTTCTTGATATTAATTATTTTTAATCCCGAATTTCAGTTATTTCTAAATTGTATTCCTACTTTAACTCTCTTTTTCTCTTTTCTAATTTTAGAATTTATTCTATTTTTAATTTCGAATTTCAGATATTTCTAAATTGTATTATAATTGAATTCTTCTTTTCTTTTTCTCCGATTAATATGAGAATTTCTAGCCTCCACAGCTAAGGTGGTGCCTTTTTTCAAGGCTGTTTCAATAATCTTATCTTAACTAATTAAAAAGTTCGTATTTTTTCTTTTGTCACTTTTTTTCATCCGTAATTCCAACCAAACGGCGCCCTCCGTCTCCGTCTCCGTCTCCGCACGTAATACGACCAAAGCAATGCAAAAAAAAAATCAGAGATCAGAGATTCATACTAAATCCTAATCGTTCACAGGGGACAAATCACAACATCAAATATCGATTAAAACCCCATTGAGCAATTAGAAATCTTACATGCATCGGAAAAAAGAAAAATAAAATAAAAATCACACAAACCATTGACGGTGCTGCTGCTCATAGTCCATACCATCAGCTTGAGTCCCCAAGCATTGGCCAGCGTGGCATGGCAACTGGGAGGAGACAACCATCGGTGGCTCGGACGGCGGGGCAATAGGGAGGAGGAGGCCTTGGCGGCTCAGTGAATGGCCATTAGCGGCAGCAGCGGCAGCGCTACATGAGGACGGTGGAGGAGGGGGCCATGAGGAGACGGTGTATGCTCGGAGGAGGAGGTGGAGGAGTCGATGAGGAAGAAGAGGCGGCGGCGGCGGCGCCGACACATGGCGTGCTACGCAGAGCGGAAGAGAAGGAGTGATGCTGAGTAGGGAAAAACGGCGGACCACGATCCGGAGTGGGAGAGAGGAGCGATGCGGGGTAGGAGAAACGACCGGCGCACGATACGGAGTGGGAGAAGGCGGCGCACGATGCGGAGTGGGAGAGAGCCGGAGTTTTAGGGTTAGTTATTGGGTTGCTTTAGCTTGGTGGGCCAATTGGGCCAAATTTAGTCTGGTTGGTCTTTTTTTTATGTAATAAGTCCACTCTAACTCCCTCAATATCGCTTCAATTTAATTTATATCTCGAACCACAATAACGAATATTTTGACTCCTCACAATTAAAACTGGTTTAATTTAACTTTCTTAGTGGTTTTAAAGGACGGTTTAGCTGACATGACGCTTTAACTTAGTCTAACCTACCGAGTCATCCTACAAGGCCCACCCATCAATGACCCTTATATTTATTCTCTTCCTTTCCTTTCCCCTCCGTCAGATCGGTGTTGCCCCATCTCTCCCCTTCCTCTCCACGTCGAGCTGCCGTTGGAGAGAAGCTCGGACGTCAAGGGGAGTATAGCTTTCAATGGAAGTGGTTATAGTAATTTTTTTTTCATAGCTTTACCGATCTGTCATGTATGTATTGATTTCTTTGTTAGTGATTAGTTTTAACGGTGTATTTTTTAAAAATATTATTCTTTTAAAGTGCTCATATAGCAAAAAATAATTATCTAATAAAATTTGAGTGAAATTTGTGTGGTCCCGATGCAACGCACGGACACTTTGCTATGCTAGACAGATTCAGATAGATGGAGATTCCAACTCTATCAATAAAAAAATGACACTATATCGTGCGGGTTGTTTAAAATATTAAATACTAGGTGAAACCCCGCGCATTACTGCGGGAATTTAGTATGATAACAATAAATAAAATAACGTGTAAGATAGCTAGATAACATCAGATTAAGTAAATTAATGTTGTTTATGATAATTTAAATTTAAATAGTATGTAGAATGGTGATTCGAAAGTAAAAAGTACGGTGGTATGATTTTGGAAGAAGAAAAGTAGGGAGATAATTTGGACCGTAGATTAATCATCTAAAGACTAAAAACAATTGATGTGATATGACTTAATTAGAGGAAAAAAGGAGAAAGATAATTCAGACCATAGATTAATCATTTAATCACTAAGTGAGGATGAACTATATAAGTATATAGGATATCATAAAACATAATAAAGATATACATTGAAACATTATGTGAATTATTTTGGATGATAATTTAACATGCTTGTATTATATTTGAAAAGCTCTTAAATTATAAAAACTATAAAGATATACTGTAGTATGTTTGCATGATGTTTAAATGTGATGATTGTTAGTGGATGATGATGTGTCATCTTGTTAATTAGTGGATGATGATGTGACATCTTGTTAGTGGATGATGATGTGGCATCTTTACATGTTAAGCTTCTATAAAGATATACTGTAGTATGTTTGAATGATGTTTAAATGTGATGATTGTTAGTGGATGATGATGTGTCATCTTGTTAATTAGTGGATGATGATGTGGTATCTTATTAGTGGATAATGATGTGGTATCTTTACATGTTAAGGTTAAGAAGTTAGTGGAGAATAACTTTATAGCAAGATAGGATTCAGCAGTAAATGCCGAGTTCTACCACGACGGTACGCACGGCCGCACAGCGGCCGCACCGAACCCACACAACCGACAGAGACGTGGAGGCTCGCGCGTTGGGTCCACTGGGCCCCGCGTTAGAACACCTGCCTCAATCCCCGTTCAATCCTTCCTCTTTCCCCCACCCAAATACCCAATCTTGCAAGCCACAGGTCTATCTTCCTTCCCCTACCTTCCTTCCCCAAATCCAACGCACGCGCCGTGGCCCCACCCAAATCCGATGGCGAGCTGAGTCCCCGGCGTGCAACGACGGCGCCGACAAACTCCCGCCCCACCGCTGGAGGCGGCGGCGGAGGCCGTCGCGCTGCCGGATGCTGCGGCGGTGGCGTCGGCATGGACGCGGCGCTGTGCGACGACCTGCTGCAGGAGGTGTTCCGCCTGCTGCCGCGCGCCTCCGCGCCGGCTGTGTCCCTCGTCTCCCGCCGCTGGTACGCCCTCCTCCGCGCGTCGATTGCCTCCCTGACCCTCCGCCTGCCGGTCTCCTCCGACGCCTCGGTGTTGGCGCCGCTCTCTGCGCTGCTGTCTCGGTTCCCCTATCTCTCCGCCCTGGCGGTGGTCTGCACAGCCGCAACCGCCCAGGTCGCGGACGCGATGCTGCTCGTGGTCGCGTCTTCGCCGTCGGCCGCGCAGCTCTCCGGGCTGAGGTTCCTGCCTGATTCGGCTATCTCGCCTGCGGCGCTGGTTGCTGCCTGCCCAGCCTTCTACGGCCTCACCTCGCTTCACCTGACCGCCCTCCGTCCCCTCTCTTTCTGCTGGATTGCGTTCTTGCCCCGCCTCAAATCCTTCTACCTCGTCAACTCCGCTGCCGCCGCCGCCGTTGACTACGCCGGATGGAGCTCTGATGATGTCGACGGCAACGGTGAGACCATTGGCACTTTGCCTCTAGAGAGGCTGTCTCTGTGCGGCATCTGCTCCGGCGACCGAGGGATCGGGTGGTTGTGGCGACGATGTGGGAACCTCCAGTGGCTTCAGCTGCGCGCCTGTGACGGCACTGGGGACGGGCCCTCGTCGCAGTTCTTCGCGGGATGCCTTGCTGGCCTGCTCGCGCTAGAGCTCCGTGCTTGTCGCTCCGTCTCTGACCACGTCCTCCTCCTCGCTGCTGATCGCTGCCGTGTGCTCAAGTCACTCCTGGTGTACGATGGCGGCAGCCGGGAGGCCCTCCACCGATTCATCCACCAGCGTGGCGCAGCGTTGCACACGTTAGACCTCCGCCTCCCTCTCGACTTGCACAATGACCACCTCCTAGCGATCGGTGCCGAGGCCGAGCAAGGTCAGCAAAGCCAGAATGGCGGGCATAGCCTCGCTGCGCTCCGGCTTCAGAGCTGTGTGCTCATCACTGGCGACGGACTCCGGTCCCTCGCACGCACAACCACTGGAGCTGGTATCGAAGAGCTTGCCTTGGTGAACTGCGATGTGGTGGAACGGGAGCCTGGACTGCTTACCTTCCTCAGCCAGAGCATGCGCCGCCTTCGCCGTCTTGATTTGTCATACAACGAGACTCTCAGTGACAAGGAGGTTGGTGCCATGCTATCGTCCTGCCATAATCTAATTGATATCAGGCTCAGGGGTTGCAGGTGCCTCACTCGAGGATCTTTGGTATCGTTGCTCAGATACTGTGGCCGGTCAGTGGAGGTCATCGACATCACTCGCTGCCTTAGCATTGCAGCAGCCGATGTTGAATTATTTGCACAGGAAGCCACTCGATTAATTCAGGTAATCGTCGAGGACAGCTTGTTGTCAGAGGAATTGCGGGCCATTGCACATAAGAAAGGCATAAGGGTTGGCCCATTGCGTTGCGATTGATAATTGTGATAAAAGGTAATCTTCTTCATAATGCCCCTCATAGATGCTTGAATCTGAGCAATCCCAACTCCCTACTTGAATGTTGGAATAAGGTTTCACAACGACATCTCACTACTTGTGTATATGAGTTTATATGTTCAAGTATGTATATATTATTAAGGAACCTATTATTAATTGCAAACTTGTCTGGCAATGTAAATTCAGCACCAAGAATTGTGCTGTTTTGTATGCTCCTAGAAATAACACGTGAAATAATACAGAAAACTTCAAATTCATCATTATTTTTAATCAGCAGAGTGACATTATACTAGAGTTGTCTGGAATTTCTCTCATATAGTGACACTGACACGCAGAGGATTTGCACCAATCTGTTGTGCATGTAAGTAGCCGTCTGTTTGTAATATAGGAGAAATGGATTGAGAACAAATGATGCCCTCATTAAACGGTCATACTGCTAAGTGCATTTGATACAAATTCAAATCTTCATATCTAATTAGATGGATCTGATTGCTTATTCCTATGCAATTCTGACTTTGCTTTTTGCACCGAATATCGGGGAATATAAAGTATGGCGGAAGGGGGCGATAATCGCGCGGGCCACGTCACCAAAAATTTCGCTGCCGTCTGATTGAGGTGTTGTTTGGATCAGGGACTAAACTTTACTCCCTATCACATCGGATGTTTGGACGCTAATTTAGAGTATTAAACATAGACTAATTACAAAACTAATTGTTTAAATGAGAGCAAATTCATGAGACATTTTTTAGGCCTAGTTAATTCATAATTAGCACATATTTACTATAGCATCATCAATTAATCAATCAATATCAATCAATCAATATTTATACTAATTGGGTACTTTCTACGAGCTTACATGTTAACTAGAGAAATCTAATCGTTGATTAAATCAATTTTACTATCACGGCCGTATGCACAAATCTAATGTGGTGGGCTAATTTGCCTTCTAACTTCGTGGGCTCTTTGAGCCCATCTATTTTTTCTCTACAACAGATCAACAGTAATGGTCCCTCTTAAAAAAAAAATAGAAAAAAAGATCAGCAGTAATGGTGAGAGATACAGATCGGTCCCATCTCTCTGGTAGAAATTAACGATACAGAGAAATTAACGATACAGAGGTGTTAGAGAGGACCAGCAACCACAGGATACTCCATGCGATTGGTGACGATTTACAATCTCAAATCCTCTGTAACTCAGGTACTATTTTGCCTCAACCTTGGACAGATTGGTTTTCATCGATACTAGTTAGGTGCCCGTGCGTTGCAACGGGAAAAATCACACCGGATGAAATCATGTTAAATAATCATGGAATGTAATTCCGTGGTAAGAAAACGTTAATAAGGCAAATATTAATATGATATACATCCATGTCAATGCATATTGCTTTTCATACTTTGTCGAGATAATGTTACACAAAACAACTACAATAAGTATTTGCATAGTGTCAGTGCAAATAACGTTATGCAAAGTCATAGACTACATCACAAGTGGATCCAACCTAGCTACTCAGGTCTGCAAGAACCACCAGAAAGTTCAAACGTCCACACCGACGCGGGGGATCCTATTCAGTGCATAGCTCATCCACACCACACACAAATACATACATGAACAAAACAAAAGTGCACCAAGGACACAAGCTGCGGTTTGCAATTCAGAACAGAACAAAACAATCTCACATAAGGTTCAACAAATATTACACGAAGGTTCAACAATTGTTGTTTCTTCAATAAAAGCATCATCATTTGGGTGCTGTTTTCTGAAAGTATCCACAAAGTGATTGCTAGGAGGGTCTGTTTCAAATGATTCTCTCTTCAATTGAGAAACCAGTACAGTTGGTTTTTGCCTGAAAATTCTTCAGAATGAGGACATGTGAACTAAGATAGGAAATCCTGAAACAACCTAAGCACTCTGTTCTCGAATGATTTAATAGTAATATATTAGAATATTTGATGTTCACTTATAACAGTATGTTAGCAATTTTAATATTCTATAATGGGTAACTGAAAAGGTAAGTTCAAGATTATGTTTTGATGCCAAGATTATCTACGTCTCCCATTGAACATGGGTCCATGTACCTAACTGATTGGCAAAGCATGCAACAATCGCTATTGGAATATTTACAAGCAATACACAAATATACACACTTATTTTATCTAAACTTCTCATTAGTTGTTACTGCTGCAAGTATGGAACCAAGAAGTTCAGACTGATTTATTTTCCATAATACAAAAGAAATGCCAAAGGAAAATATGTCATGATGAGGTAATTGCATCTCATTTATAACTTTTAAGCCCCATGCATCCTGAGGTTATCCTGGGTCTTATTACTATTTAGAGCATCTTTCCCATTCTTGAGGAGGTACTACGAGGTACCATGAGGTACCAATCTAATCTAACCGTTGGTTTAGCAAGGGTATGATCGGCTAACGAAAATGAGGTACCGCTGCTTATCACCGCCCACTCGACCAATAACGAGTTCCTCCGTGCCGCCCTCTTCTTCTCCCTTCCATCTGCCGCATCGCCGTCGCATCAAGGCCTCCGCGGCGGCGCCGCATCGAGGTGGTCTCCCGCCGCGGCACCATCGCATTGACCCCGCCGCGGCCGCCTGTCGCTTCGAGGCCGGCAGTGGATTCCGCCTTCAGGAGCTGCGAGACGCGGGCCGCTATGCTCATCTTCACCGCCGGCGAGACCCCGTGCTCGACGATGATGGAATCCAGCACCGCTTCGCTGAGCGTCCTGTTCTCGATCTGCACAAGCCCGACGATTACCTCCTCTCGCGAAACAGACAAGACGGGAAAACACAAAGAAGAAACAGATGCCGCAGTGAAATTAGATTGATCAAAAGGTGTAGGATGCCTTGCAAGGGGAACTCACATGACGGCAAACAATTTGAGTTTGGTGCTTTGATCTGAAAAGAGGCCAAGAGGGAGGAACTAGGAGGCGGGTGAAAGGAAACGATATTATTTACATCACATCCAAAATTTTTACCTTGTTTTTAGTTCATCAATATCGAACTGCTAATTCAGCTTATAGGGTAGCATACAACCATTTATGTTTGATCCAACAAACCCCACAACACAAATCATAGCAGCAAGAAGGACCAGCGGAAAACGAACAATAGCAACAAAGAACAATTCAAGGTGTCCCCACAGAAGAGATCAGCCAGAGATCGAGGGCGGCTGGGATTAGCTCGATACTGAACCAGCAGCGGTGGGAGCGGACCAAGCGGAGGGAAGTCGAGCCAATCCTTGCATGCTCAGCTTGTCACTTTGGCCATCTCCTCGTCGCTCTTGTTGCCTACCCGCTAGCAAATTCGAGGATCCTAGTCGTTCTTGCCACCGCCCTTAGCCAGATCCTAGCGAGGTGAGGTGCGAAGAGGAAGGGGATGGGCTGCTCAGGCAACGCCGTTGACTACGCGAAAATACAATTTTGCCCCTCAATGAATTCATCCATGCGGAGTACCTGGTGGACGCTGGGGCGGTACCGGGAGGTACCGATTCCTCTCAGCCGTTCGATTCTGGTTAATCTACGGCTCTTATTTGGTACCTCCCTTCCTCAAGGATGTTAAGATTTCTCTACTATTTAACATATAACAACTAACCGATAATTATAATTTGACCATGCATACTTATGCCGAAAAAAAATAGAACACTAACATGCAGAAAATTTACGAGGCAATTCCACAAATACCTTGTGAGTAACCGAGCATTCTGCAGTATGCTGATCTTCCTCAAAATAATTTCCTTCACTCTTGCCGAATGGGTTGACCACACTGTCTCTTCATCATCACAAGCCCTAGAAGATCAAATTTTCTGTTTTGGCAAATTCAATTGATAAATACCTTACTCGTCTAGTCGGTAGTCCTAAAAAAAAAATCATGTTCCATCATGGAAACCTATGTAAAACTATGGATTATTGACTCCACTTAAGAATTACCAATACATACTTATGCAAGTATCTTGAAAAGAGATATACAAAACACCTTGAGGAAAAGGATACATAGGAAATTTCCTATAGAAGTAGAATAACACATAGTTTTGAATAGAAAAAAAATATAAGAATATGATGTCTTAAATTCTGAAAATGAGGTGGGGAAATTTAGTAGTAAAACACAGTACTGGTTCATGGTTTATCTGCATGATGGAGTAGAAAGTAACTATAGTGCACTACTCCTGGTTCTGATTAAGTCTGATATGCTGCAGTAGGAGACTTTCACTCCTGGTAATAACCGTCCTCCCCATGTATTTTAGAACATTGTGCCCATGCACACCTATTTGCTCTAAGATTCATCAGGATAAAATGAAGATCACCTTAGCTTGATCCTAATGTATGCAAGGGCCAGGTGCTTCTCCATAGTGGAATAAATGTATTATTATTGCTGAAACGAATAACAGTGAAAATTAGCCAAAGGAAATGATTATCTGCCATTTTGGAATATCAGGAGGTTCCACACAAGCATTCACTTGTCAATGTCAGCCACCATGTTAGATCAAGCAGAGTTCGGGCACTGGATTAGTTCTCCGCGCTAGCATCCTGCATCCAAAAGTTCATATTCTAAATTCCTTGTGTACTGGTGTTTTGATTAAATTCTGAAGTAAATGCCATCTGAATCCCAAGATAAGAAATAACTTCAGAATCAAAATCAGAAGTTCTTTATATCCCATGCACATATCACATGCACATATCCCATGCACATATATCCCAAAAGTTGAATACTCAAATCGTTATGTAAAATTGAGTAATTAAACATATCCCATGCACATATCATTGTGATAACCTGTGCGGCGTGCAAGAGCTTAGTTCGTATGTCCTACATCATAAGAAAATATGCCACTTCAGTCTTTCACCAGGGAAACACCAGTGAGTGGACGACTATGAGCAGATGGATAACGAGCGGACCCAAAGCAGAATAGTTGAATAAATTGGCTAGACTATAGTACACAGCAGAACAATTGAATAAATTGGGCAGATAACTAAATAAATTGGCTAGAGTACCATATGTGAAACATAAATGTCTTTTTCTTTTTTGAAAGTGACAAAACCAAATTGGGGAAACACATTGCTATTGTGATTCAATTAAACTGATTACTCCAAATAAATTACAAGAACAACATGTATGTAGCTTATTAATTTGCTTAGGATTACAAATGAGAAGGGATTGAAGGGCCTGTGATTCAGATTAATCTTATTTATCCATAGCAGGGGCAGATCCAACTTGGACTTTTTTTTTGGGGGGGGGAGGGGGGGAACAATTAAACTAAGAGAAAAGCATCATCCAGATCTCTAAGAGAAGCTATGGTTAACGCAATAAAATTCCAGGCAAAAATGGGTGGGACATAGAGAGATGAATGAGAAAAAGTGATGTAACCATGGCTACTACGGATACATCCGTTGCTCACATCATGGATGAACAACAAGATATCAAGTTCGAGTCCTCCAAGTGCCAGAATCCAATTCGGCCACCTGCTACACTGCTGACTTCAAACGGCCGCCGAATCTGCATACGACCTCCGTTTTCGGCCCATGAGTACTTGATGGAAAGCTCTCGGAGTCCTCTTTCCAATGGATCCAGCCTCATTGCCAAATTACATATCAGTCGGTAGAAACTGAAGAAACAAGGTGCTGCGATACCTGTAATGGGCCTATGGGCTTGTAACTTCGTCTGGGACCCCGGCCCAAGTGGGGCCCATGTGGGGTGCACCCCAACCAGGTGGAGGACGACCTAGAGGACCTCCCACCTCCTTAAATAGCTAGGTAGCCCTTTAGAGTTTCTCGGATTTTGATTAATTGTAAGTTTAGCCATTGCTACTTCGCTTGCAGCGCGCGTGTCGGCTAGACCGTCCGTCTGCTTGTTCGGAACCCCACTTTATCGTGTATCAATTCATCTTTGTGCGTCTTGTCTATCTAGCAATTCAGTTGCTTTCTATCTTATTCTTGCTTGTTTCTTCGATTTGCTTGCAGGAATAGGGTTGATCTGCACCGGCAAGATCAACAACCCACGGAGAGGTGTATCGATCGCTAAGGCGCAACACAACGTCTCGTACGGTTGTAGTCGGGTTGTCAACGTTTCTCCCAAATCGTAGTTATCATCAACTCACCGAAAGATCGGGCCAACAAGAGCCGTGAGTGTCGAGAGGAACTCAGGGTTCATCAAAAAGGATATGGAATGCTCACCAGGGATGCCCCCCCAATCCCTGCTCTGCTTGCTAGATGGGAATCGGAGCGGAGTAGTAGGCATCGGCGGCAATGGCGTCCGCGGCGGGGAGGAGTAGGAGTCAGCCCGACGGCAGATCTGGAACTGACTCAGCGGCGGGGGCGTTGGCGTTGGTTGCGGGTGGGTGGAGGATTCGGTGTTGGTGGCGGGTTGGACGGAGTAGGCGTCGGTGGCGGGTGATGGGGAGGACGACGATGCGGCGGGTGGCGGCGGTGGACAGTATGGCGCGACCGGCGTTGGGGGCGGTGGAGGAGAGGATCTGACGACGACGACGTCGCCGGTGAAGGGGACTCGGCGACGGTGGCCACCGCGGATCGATTGTAGAGCGAAGAGAGGATATTGGCAAGTCGAAGGATGGCACGACGGGTGATAGGGAGGAGAAGGACGCTCAGGCGGTGGGGAGGAGGATGACGCAACGGAGATGGTCGAGGGCAGCGCGGGGCGGCGAGGAGGCGTCGGCGGTCGAGGGCGGCGAGGAGGCGGCGCGGTTGAGGGACGCGGGACGCGCGGTGCGGGGCGCGTGGCTTTTTTCGTTGAGGAGGAGTGTGTACCCTTTTTTTCATTTTTGTCGCTCCAAACGTGTCGATGTACGCTTCTACGTTGGATCGCGTATCTGCTTTGGCTTCACCATCACCAATCCGAATTTTTTAAGTAGTAGAGATTCATTCAGACTCATCTGAAACATCATCATCCAACCCAGTAAATTTGAGTCCAGATGCCGATCCAAAAATTAGGGCACATCTGCCACACTTCCCCAATTCACATAGGTACGGTCGAACTTGCATGTTCTGGGTGATGTCCTCAGCATCTATTTAAGACTTTCTCGATTTTTGATTTGTTTGGATTCTTGAGTGATGAATTACTGGGCGACCGTATCCCTATTTAATTTTAAGCATCTTTTTTTTATTTTTGTTCGGTGTTAATTTGTTGAACGTACATGTGCAATCTATTTAAGAAATTACCGGATATATGCAGCCTTTTAAATCAAGAACTTAGCCCCTTAACCAACCAAATCTGAAATTTATGGGTAATCAAACTTTGAGATGGCATAAATCCCAACAGAAATGATACTTACTAATAAAAGATCGGCCTCTGCTGATTTTGACTGAAATAATGAAATAGCTGTTTATCTTTAACCTGTAGATGAGCTGTGCTAATAATATGGTAATTAGGTCAGTCGACAGATCATAGACCCTTATCTAGGGGTGAAAACGGTCACGGAAATTCCTGATCGATCGGGCGCCGTTTCCGTTTAAGGCACTACAAGAAATATGACCTTCTATGACGAATTCCTCATAATGTCGGAGCTATTCCTCACTAGCACATTCCATTTTATGACGATTAGTATGAGATGGGGTGGCTTAGCGACGAAAAAAAGGTGTTCGTCGTTAATACCAACTAGAAATCGTCATAAAGTATTTCCATGCGACATCGTGACGAATATTAATTTGTCATAAGGGGTACAAAGCAAACGTCATAAATTTATATAATGCATTTCTATAAAAATATATTAAAAGTTAAAGCAATTTAATCAAATGAATTAATGAGGAAACTAAAATTTTCCTTTAAAAATTATGGCCAGAAATATTTTTTTAATATTCCACATGATCTAAATAATTCTATGAAATTTTCCGTGAATTTTCGGTGTTGAATAACTAATTTTAATACCACGCAGTTGATTTATCCTATTAAAATAAATGGAAAACAAATTAAAACTTCTCTCTGTCCTTGGGCCTGCCCAAGTATTACTCTCTCCCTCCCTCAGCCTGCAGTCTCTCTCCCTCCTCCTCCCTCTTCGGGCCGCCGGCCCAGCCCTTTTGTTCCTCCCTTACCAAGAAGTCTATTTGGCCTCCCTCCTTTCAATTCAAATAATTTTTCAGGTAGTAAATGATTTCAAATGAAAAAATTACCAACAACAAAGTTCAAGATCTACAACTTTTGTTTTGGTCATTTTTCTATATGACTTTGTTTCAATAATTTGAATTTTAATTTCAAATTATGACAACTTCAAACAACGTTTTCAAATACTAAATGATTTAACTGAAAAAGTCATCAACAACAAAATTGTATAACTCATCAATACCTACAACTTTTGTTTTGGCCATTTGAAATCATTTAGTATTTAAAAATATTGTTTTAAGTTGTCATAATTTGAAATTCAAATATTATATAGGTCAATCAAACTTAGATTGAGAAATAACCAAAATAAAATTAGTAGATCTCAATAAATTATACAACTTTGTTTTGGACAATTTTTTCACATAAGTTCATTTAGTATGATTTTTTGTGTGTTACTTCACAATGGTACAATAAAATAAAAAGAAAAGAAAGCTTAAAAAGAGATGGGATGAAAGAAGGCCTGTTATGGGCCAGCCTTTTTGCTCTTCCCTTGCCGAGAAGTCCATTCGACCTCTCTCCTTTCAATTAATTTCAAAATATTAAAACTTCGAATCGAATTTTATCGTACTAAATGAACTTATGTGAAAAAGTTATCGAAAACAAGGTTGTATAACTTATTGAGATCTACCTATTTTATTTTGATTATTTCTCCATCTGAGTTTGATCGACCTATATAAAATTTGAATTTCAAATTATGACAACTTGAAACAACATTTTTAAATACTAAATGATAAATGATTTCAAATGAAAAAGTCATCAACAACAAAGCTATGTAGCTCATCAATATCTAAAACTTTTGTTTTGGTCATTTTGCTATATGACTTTGTTGTAATAATTTGAATTTGAATTTAAAATTATGACAACTTCGAACAACATTTTCAAATACTAAATGATTTTAACTGAAAAAATCATCAACAACAAAGTTGTATAACTCATCATTATATATAACTTCTAGTTTGGCCATTTCTTCATCCGATGAAGTGATAGTAACATTGTTCACAAAATTTACATATCTCCTATAGTTTATAAACTATATAAGAGATATGTATATTTTGTGAAGAATGTTACAAATCACTTTGTCGGATGAAGAAATGACCCAAATAAAAGTTATAGGTCTTTGTTGTTGAGAAGTTATATAGAAAAATTATAACTTGAGAAGTTATACAACTTTATTGTTGACAACTTTCCAAATTGAAATTATTTATTACCCGAAAAATTATTTGAATTTCTTATATTTTAAAATTCAAATTGTATATAGTTCAATCAAACTCGGATGGAGAAATGACCAAAAGAAAATTGGTAGATCTCAATGAGTTCTGCAACTTTGTTTCTGACAACTTTTTCACATGAGTTCATTTAGTATGATAAAATTCGATTCGAAATTTTAATATTTTGAAATATTTTTTCCCTCCTCCTCCCTTCAATTTTTTTTCATCTCCTCCTCTCTCCCACCTCTCCTGATATTTTAGCTTCCACCATCCTTATCCTATCCTATCCTCTCCTCTCGTCTCTTCTCAGCCATTGGCGGATCTAATGGGTGGTCCGGGTGGTCCCCGGACCACCCAAAAATCAGCGCCCGAGACCCTCAAATATATATAGGTTTTGTAAAAAAAATAAAAGGAAATATTTGTCACATCCTGATTTTCGTTTCAGGATTTATAAATTATTTAATAAATTATTATTAGAATTTATATTAAATGTTCATTAATTTACAAGTGAAGTTAAATGTGGAAAATAAAATTTCCTAAATATAAAGTATGGCTAGATTTAATTTTTATTAAATTCTCCATAGTTAATTATACTCTCTAGAATTTTCTTTGATTTTTTCGGAGCTCAATTCTTAATTTTAATAATACAAACAACATTTCAGTAATTATTCACATATTAAATTAATCATTAAATGGTCTGCTTTTAATTTTGTTAAATATTTATAGTGTTCAAGTACTTTCAGGATTTTTCTTAAAATTATTTGAGCAATAGAAATATTTTTAACAATTCAAGGATCATATCAATGATTAATTTAATTGGAAAAGTAATTAAAATCCCCTTTTCCTTTTCGGGCCGAAACTGGAAAGGTTCACCTTTAGTTCTCGGCCCATTCTCCCTTCCTTTCTGCTGGCCTTATCCCTCCTCTGAAGTCCATTTCAGGTCCCTCCTTCAATCCGGCCTAGTAAAGGAAGCTCACAGAGAAAGTCTGCTTGACGTCCCTCGCTACTGTTCATCTTCAACCTCAGGACAGCCGAACTGAGACCGAGTTGGCTTGGTTTTTCTCCTCCGAATTCGGCCTTATCTCTCATGTATTCCGAAAATTAGTTGAGGGGATTTGTTTCCCTTATCCTCCTCTATCTCTTCCACCAAAAATCCGGTTTTATCCCTTTGAATTCGACGCGAATTTGTATTCGTTTTTGAGTTTATCTCTCCACCAAACCCTAGGTTTTCCCGGCGCGATTCCTTGCATTCCAAGCCCGATCTCTCTCTCCCGTGGCTACAAATAGAACCCCCAAGCTCTCCTCTTTCGTTTCCAACCCCTAGCTCGAACTCCCGTGCCCTAGCCGTCTCTCCCCGCGAGTCGCTCTCTCTCCAGCGCCGCCACCATCTCCAGCAGCGCCGCGCCGCCTCTCTGGTCAGCGCCGCCTTGAGCTGTCGCCTCCCTCGGCTTCGCAAGGGTCAGCTCTACCCTGGCCGCTGGTTCTTTTGCGCCAAATCCCGCCGGGAGATTGCCGTCACGATGGTTAATCATGTTATGATAATTAATTGATAATTAAAACTTGATAATGGTGGGTTGTGAGCATATGGTTTTGAAGGTCGTGCTCATGACAATTAAGGACCGGTTCGCGAGCTACTGTTGTGAGACATTAACCGTGCCAACCACAAGCCAGCGTGGGCAACGGCTTTACCTTTTGTATAGCATAGTTCATTGCGGGGTACCAGACTGAGAAGCGGCGAGAAGTCCGTGGGGGTCGCTGGGGAGTCCATGCCTCTGGTTATTGAGGGGGTGATTATGATCCAGGAATGGTGCACTGTAGTGAGTTGTGTTGTGCGAGGGGTACTGTCACAGTCCCGTTTCGAGGTACCGTGGTGGTACTGAGAGCATGGTGACATGTTTTGGGGCTGTGTCTTGTGGGTACAGTGGTACACCTCTGGCCAGAGTAAAACTATTCGAATAGCCGTGCCCGCGGTCGTGGGCGGGTTGAGCAATGTTTTTTGTGATTAGTCTCACACCTTTCACAATAATTATTGATGCTATAACTGGTAATAATTTGCTTAGCTCCTGGTTTGGAGTTAGATCTGTACAGCCGGGTATGGTTGTTCATAATGGTTGGGCCTGAGCAGCATGGGCATGTTGTTCAGTGTTGATTAAAATTAATGATTAAAGTACTCTACTGTTTTACTACTCTTAAATGTTTGCTAAATGCTGCTTTTGCAAATGAGCCTATATTATGCCATCCTTTGGTATCCTTGTGCACTTGCATATTTGCTGTGTGGCTTGTTGAGTATGTCATATGCTCACCTTGCAATAATCAATCAACCTCAGTTGAAGAAAAAGGATCCAGAAGGAGAATACGTTTGGCTTATACCCCAGTTGAGCTGCCTGTGTGAGTGGAGCCGGAGCTTCCCTAGACCGTTAATTCCACTGCTGTTTTCTTTTCTTTTGTAAGTATGTAACGATATTATTATGATGGATTTGTATATTAAATTGTCAGTTTGTGTACCTCGGCTGATTCCTGGACGAGGATTTTATGCACAAATAAGTTCGAAAATTACTAGTGAATTTCTGGGCGTGACAAGTTGGTATCAGAGCCATCTCGACTGTAGGATAAGCCAAATGGTCAAACCTTAAGGACAAATTTTCCAAAAACATGATTTGTGAAAGTTCTCCTTTCTTTCTTCTCTAGAATTCTTTGCAAACCGTTTTGTCGTTCTCTCCCCTCCCTCTTTCAACTTGAGTAGTTGTGAAGCTTGGAGAAACTCGAAGACGTCGATGTGGTCTACTTATGGAAGTCAAGTGGATCGAGGGATATGAAGATGAAGGTCGAACTGAAGTGTAAATCTTTCATAGAGTGAAGTTTGGAACCTACCTTAGCACCTATGCCACCAAAGTGACTTTGAAGAATAGTTAGTAGGGCAGAACGTTTGTTGCTTGCTTGTGTGTAGGTATGGTTGCATTCCCAGCATTGATGTAGTTCAATGATGAGTGTGTAATTATACTAGGTTGCTTGCTTAATCAACTTGAACAATATAATGAACTACACACACCATATCAGTGGTAACATGGTTAAGGTCTTAACTTTAGTGTAACCCCTCTCCTTCTATCTTTTCTAATATGCAACAGATGGTGAACCCTCGCGCTAGTGGAAGTGGAAACAATAACAATGAAGAGAACCCAACCCTTGCTCAAGTGCTGGCTCAACAAACCCAATTGATCAACATGTTAGTGCAACAAGTGCAGAACCAGCAAGGGAACAACAATGTCAATCCGCCGCCGCCCTAGAACAAGTTAGCTGATTTTCTTCGTGTGAAGCCACCTACCTTCTCTAGCACTACCAACCCAGTGGAAGCAGGTGATTGGCTGCACACTATTGAGAAGAAGTTGGAATTGCTCCAGTGCACTAATCAAGAGAAAGTTGTGTTTGCTTCACATCAGTTGCAAGGACCTGCTTCAGAATGGTGGGATCACTTCCGGATGAACAGAGCAGAAGGACAACCAATCACTTGGGCAGAGTTCACCGAAGCATTTAAGAAGACACACATACCTGAAGGTGTTGTTGCTTTGAAGAAGCGTGAGTTCAGGACACATAAGCAAAAGGATCGTACCGTGACAGAATACCTTGATGAGTTCAACCGTCTAGCTCGCTATGCTTCAGAAGATGTGCGTACTGACGAGGAAAGGCATGAGAAGTTTTTGGAACGCTTAAAGGATGAGCTGTCAATTATGTTGATCTCTCATGACTATGAGGATTTTCAGGAGTTGGTTGAAAAGCAATTCGACTGGAAGATAAGAAGAACAGGATGGACAACCGTAAGAGAGGAAGGATTGTTTCCCAGGAGGCACAGGGTAGTAGCCAAAGGCAGCGTACCAAGCCACTCCAAATTGGTGAATCTTCTTCTGCAGGTCAAGAACAGTCACAACAGTTGGACATCAGTGGTGAGATCAACTCAGAGACTAATACAAGCAATGAAGTTAACATCGAGCAAGCTACTCAATTAGTGCCAGTTCAGAAGGATCAGTCTCAAGAAGGTAATAGTAATAGAAGGGAGTAGCGGGTGTGTTTCACCTGTTATGAGCCAGGTCACTTTGCAAGAGAGTGTTCGAAGCCGAAGCGTCAACACCCACAAGGTCAAGTCAACAACATCGTCCTCACAGGAGCAAATGCAGTGCCGCTTGCGTCTTCAAGGGATACAGCTCAGCCACCAGTTTCAAAGCAGCAGTAGTTTTCTTTAAAGCCTTAGAATAATTATCGGAGTTATGAAATAAGATAGACTGCAGTTTACCTATGTCCTTTTTCTTTCTAGCCGTTCCGAATCTCGGGACGAGATTCTTTGTAAGGGGGGGGGGGTAGATTTGTCACATCCTGATTTTCGTTTCAGGATTTATAAATTATCTAATAAATTATTATTAGAATTTATATTAAATGTTCATTAATTTACAAGTGAAGTTAAATATGGGAAATAAAATTTACTAAATATAAAGTATGGCTGGATTAATTTTTATTAAATTCGCCATAGTTAATTATACTCTCAGGAATTTTCTTTGATTTTTTCGGAGCTCAATTCTTAATTTTAATAATACAAACAACATTTCAGTAATTATTCACATATTAAATTAATCATTAAATGGTCTGAATTTAATTTTATTAAATACTTATAGTGTTCAAGTACTTTCAGGATTTTTCTTGAAATTATTTGAGCAATAGAAGTATTTTTAACAATTCAAGGATCATTTTAGTGATTAATTTAATTGGAAAAGTAATTAAAATCCCCTTTTCCTTTTCGGGCCGAAACTGGAAAGGTTCACCTTTAGTTCTCGGCCCATTCTCCCTTCCTTTCGGCTGGCCTTATCCCTCCTCCGAAGTCCATTTCAGGTCCCTCCTTCAATCCGGCCTAGTAAAGATAGCTTACAGAGAAAGTCTGCTTTACGACTCTCGCTACTGTTCATCTTCAACCTTAGGACAGCCGAACTGAGACCGTGTTGGCTCGGTTTTTCTCCTCCGAATCCGGCCTTATCTCTCGTGTATTCCGAAAATTAGTTGAGGGGATTTGTTTCCCTTATCCTCCTCTATCTCTTCCCCCAAAAATTCGGTTTTATCCCTTTGAATTCGACGCGAATTTGGATTTGTTTTCGAGTTTATCTCTCCACCAAACCCTAGGTTTTCCCGGTGTGATTCCTTGCTGTAGCAACCCTTGTATTCCACTTCCAAGGTAGAATACTGGTCTACGGCTCATTCCTTAGTAAGAACCAACTTACCAAGAACTGAGCACACCAGAGTAGCATAGGAGAAACAAATGTAGCGAAACCCATTAAATAAAAACCATAAGAAATTAGTTTTTACCAAAATAATAACACTAACAATACCTTGCTCTTCTAGATCTTCATCACCTTCAACAATAAGTTGATGTAGAAATATGTAATACTTGATCAATTTTGTAGAATCTTTTCTTCACCTAATTGTTAGCTCAACACTACAAGGAATAATATATAGGGGATGAGTATGAATGGTATTCAACAAGTCCAACTATAGCAATCCAACAAATATATGCCCATAATCCACCTGCATAATACATATATCTCCAAATCCCATAATCCAACAAGGAATTTTTATGCATGTTCATAAACGCAGTGTAGTAAAAACTCATATTAAGTAATTATAAAATCTACTGCATATAAGGCACCACAGGTATTAGAATCTCCGATAGGTTCCTTTCCTGCCGCGTTCGCAGTTTCTACCCGAAACAGGGAGTGACATATCACAATTCATACACTCTGCAGAGGTGTGTCGCTGTACCCATAGACGCCTTAAACCTTTTAACGCCCGCGCTACACCGTCACCACGCCAGCGCCTAAGCACACTTCATGTTGTATGCCGGCAAGGCTAAGGTCACAAGCTTTTCATCAATCCCATCTGGCAATTATCTCTGCGGGTGATTCCCGCAACAACGACGATCCACATCATCTAATCGGATTCCGCAACAACGGCAACCCTCATCGCTAGAAACAACGGCAACGCTCACGGGATTCGCAGACATCCTTAAGCCCGCAGGATAAAGCCATTAAGAAAGAACTACTAAGCCAGCCTGTCCCATTCCAGGTCATATGGTCGACACGATCGCTACGGCGCTTGAATGCCATATAACAGTTGTTGTTTAACCTTATAATGATAAATATATGCAACTGAACCCCCACCATCATGGCAAGTTCAGAATACTTCTATAATATGACCGACTGCTCCACCATTCAATCCAATCCATCAGCATATTTATTTTAATCATAGAAAGTATAATTTAATGCAATGTGATAATATAGATTGCAATTACGAAAATATAACAAGAGTTGGTCGAAGGTGTTGGACTTGCCTGAGATACCCGAAATTGGAGAACAAATAAATCAATGAAGAATTCCAGAAATCCAAGATAAACGCCCAACTGAAAGAAACAATAAAACACAACTAAATACGAGAATGTTTATATGAATGCGATGCACTTGATATGTCTAACCCTAATGCACATGCTGGATATATATAGGTTATGGACTTACTTTTATTAACTTTTATTTTAAGAAAAAGTAATTATTTTACTTAAAAGAAATTTTGATTCACTATAGAGATTTTATTCAACAGCCCCAATACAATCCAATGTGTCCAAAAATAATGTTTTGGAGCTTTTTAAACTTTTTCATTCTGGTCAAACACATCGCACGAAGTGAGTTTTTGCCTAGAACGCACCCAATACAGTCCAATGTGTCCAAAAATCATGTTTTGTGCTTTTTGAACTTTTTTATTCCGGTCAAAAACATCGCACCCGTGTGGACCAATATATGCCAATATTGGCATTAATTGACAAAAGTTCGCCGCGCGAATCACGAAGTGAGTTTTTGCCAAGAATGCACCCAATACACTCCAATGTGTCCAAAAATCATGTTTTGGTGCTTTTTGAACTTTTTCATTCCAGTCAAAAACATCGCACCCGTGTGGACCAATATATGCCAATATTGGCATTAATTGACAAAAGTTCGCCGCGCGAATCACGAAGTGAGTTTTTGCCAAGAATGCACCCAATACACTCCAATGTGTCCAAAAATCATGTTTTGGTTCTTTTTGAACTTTTTCATTCCGGTCGAAAACATCGCACCTGTGTGGGCCAATATATGCCAATATTAGTATTAATTGACAAAAGTTCCCCGCGCGGATCACGAAGTGAGTTTTTGCCAAGAACGCACCCAATACACTCCAATGTGTCCAAAAACCATGTTTTGGTGCTTTTTGTACTTTTTCATTCCGGTCAAAAACGTCGCACCTGTGTGGGCCAATATATGCCAATATTGGTAATAATTGACAAAAGTTCCCCGCGCGGATCACGAAGTGAGTTTTCGCCAAGAACGCACCCAATACAGTCCAATGTGTCCAAAAATCTTGTTTTGGTGCTTTTTGAACTTTTTCATTCCGGTCGAAAACATCGCACCTGTGTGGGCCAATATATGCCAATATTAGTATTAATTGACAAAAGTTCCCCGCGCGGATCACGAAGTGAGTTTTTGCCTAGAACGCACCTAATACAGTCCAATGTGTCCAAAAATCATGTTTTGGTGCTTTTTGAACTTTTTCATTCCGGTCAAAAACATCGCACCCGTGTGGGCCAATATATGCCAATATTCGCATTAATTGACAAAAGTTCACCGCGCGAATCACGAAGTGAGTTTTTGCCACTAACGCACCCAATACACTCCAATATGTCAAAAAATCATGTTTTTGTGCTTTTTGAACTTTTTCATTCCGATCAAAAACATCGCACCCGTGTGGGCCAATATATGCCAATATTCGCATTAATTGACAAAAGTTCGCCGCGTGAATCACGAAGTTAGTTTTTGCCACGAACGCACCCAATACACTCCAATATGTCCAAAAATCATGTTTTGGTGTTTTTTGGTCTTTTTCATTCCTGACAAAAACATCGCACCCGTGTGGGCCAATATATGCCAATATTGGCATTAATTGACAAAAGTTCGCCGCGCGTATCACGAAGTGAGTTCTTGCAACGAACGCACCAAATACACTCCAATATGTCCAAAAATCATGTTTTGGTGCTTTTTGAACATTTTCATTCCGGTCAAAAACATCGCACCTGTGTGGGCCAATATATGCCAATATTGGTATTAATTGACAAAAGTTCCCCGCGCGGATCACGAAGTGAGTTTTCGCCAAGAACGCACCCAATACAGTCCAATGTGTCCGAAAATCTTGTTTTGGTGCTTTTTGTACTTTTTCATTCCGGTCAAAAACATCACACCTGTGTGGGCCAATACATGCCAATATTGGTATTAATTGACAAAACTTCATCGCGCAGATCATGACGTGAGTTTTTGCAACGAACGCACCCAATACACTCCAATATGTCCAAAAATCATGTTTTTGTGCTTTTTGAACATTTTCATTCCGGTCAAAAACATCGCACCAGTGTGGGCCAATATATGCCAATATTGGAAATAAATGACAAAAGTTCGCCGCGCAAATCACGAAGTGAGTTTTTGCCAAGAACGCACCCAATACACTCCAATGTGTCGAAAAATAATGTTTTGGTGCTTTTTGAACCTTTTCATTCCGGTCAAAAACATCGCACCTGTGTGGGCCAATACATGCAAATATTGGTATTAATTGACAAAACATCACCGTGCGTATCACGAAGTGAGTTTTTGCAACGAACGCACCCAATACACTCCAATCTGTCCAAAAATCATGTTTTCGTGCTTTTTGAGCTTTTTCATTCCCGTAAAAAACATTGCACCCGTGTGGGCCAATATATGCCAATATTGGCATTAATTGACAAAAGTTCGCCGCGCGAATCACGAAGTGAGTTTTTGCCTAGAACGCACCTAATACAGTCCAATGTGTCCAAAAATCATGTTATGGTGCTTTTTGAACTTTTTCATTCCGGTCAAAAACATCGCACCCGTGTGGGCCAATATATGCCAATATTCGCATTAATTGACAAAAGTTCACCGCGCGAATCACGAAGTGTGTTTTTGCCACTAACGCACCCAATACACTCCAGTATGTCAAAAAATCATGTTTTTGTGCTTTTTGAACTTTTTCATTCCGATCGGAAACATCGCACCCGTGTGGGCCAATATATGCCAATATTCGCATTAATTGATAAATGTCCGCCGCGCGAATCACGAAGTGACTTTTTGCCACGAACGCACCCAATACACTCCAATATGTCCAAAAATCATGTTTTGGTGTTTTTTGGTCTTTTTCATTCCTGACAAAAACATCGCACTCGTGTGGGCCAATATATGCCAATATTGGCATTAATTGACAAAAGTTCGCCGCGCGTATCACGAAGTGAGTTTTTGCAACGAACGCACCCAATACACTCCAATATGTCCAAAAATCATGTTTTGGTGCTTTTTGAACATTTTCATTCCGGTCAAAAACATCGCACCTGTGTGGGCCAATATATGCCAATATTGGTATTAATTGACAAAAGTTCCCCGCGCGTATCACGAAGTGAGTTTTCGCCAAGAACGCACTCAATACAGTCCAATGTGTCCAAAAATCTTGTTTTCGTGCTTTTTGTACTTTTTCTTTCCGGTCAAAAACATCACACCTGTGTGGGCCAATACATGCCAATATTGGTATTAATTGACAAAACTTCATCGCGCAGATCATGACGTGAGTTTTTGCAACAAACGCACCCAATACACTCCAATATGTCCAAAAATCATGTTTTTGTGCTTTTTGAACATTTTCATTCCGGTCAAAAACATCGCACCAGTGTGGGCCAATATATGCCAATATTGGAAATAATTGACAAAAGTTCGCCGCGCGAATCACGAAGTGAGTTTTTGCCAAGAACGCACCGAATACACTCCAATGTGTCGAAAAATCATGTTTTGGTTCTTTTTGAAATTTTTCATTTCGGTCAGAAACATCACACCCGTGTGGGCTAATATATGCCAATTTTAGTATTAATAGACAAAAGTTCTGTCACGTCCCAAAACGACCCTAAAATATATCCTTTAAAATTATGCCTAGAATAATTAAAATCCTTGTGAAAGCCTTCAAAAATTAAAATGTGCAAAGTAAAAGTCAAATAAGGCTTGGAGGATTTTTGTATAATTGCTAAAAGCCTAAAATGTGTAAATAAATTTTAGTGGAATTTTCAGAGCACAAATAATAATTGTTAAGAAATAAACAAAGTTGAAAAGGTTTTATAAAAAGAAAAATCCTAAAAACCTCCCTCCCTCTCTCTGGGCCGAATCCGGCCCATCTCCCTCCCCCTCTCTCTCCTCTCCCCGCGGCCCACTCGGCCTCTCCCCGCGCGCGCGCCGCTGATTGGCGGGCCCGCCCGCCACCCTCGCTGACGGGTGGGGCCCACCCGTCATCCCCGTCCTCTCGCCGCTCCCGCCGCCCCGCCCGCGCCAAGCGCCGCCGCCGCCGCCAAATCCGTCGCATCCCGCCGTCCCCACGTGCAATTAAGTGGGGGGAATTATTCCCCGTGATCCCCTCCCCCTTACCCTCATTTTCTTCCCTCCCTCTCATTCAAACGGCCGGATTTGCTCCCGCAAATCTCGCCGGCGCCATTGATGGCGGCCGGACCTCCCACGCCGGTTTCCTACCCCGCCGGCCGCCCTCTCTCCCTTCCAACCCTATTTAAACCCTCCCCACACCTCCTTCGCCCGTTTCCACGCTTTGCCGCGCCTTCCCCTCGCCGAAATCGAGCTCGCGCCGTCGCCCTCTCACTTGCGGGTGTGTCTTGTTGAGTACGGTGGTTGTACTCAGTCTTGCTCAATTTTTTTTCCCAAACCCAGAAGAGGAGTCCCTGGAAGACGAAGGCTTAGGTGTCTAGCTCGTGCCTGCCGTCAAGCGCCTGTGGTCGTCGCCCTAGTCTTCCCCTGTTTTTCGTTTGTCTTCTGGTGTGCTGGGCCTTCGCCGCCCATGTAATAAATTAACTATTTACGCTTCCGCTTGTTAAACTCTGAATTGTATCAACTTTTGGTGTACCTTGCCTCCTGGGACAAGGAATAATGCACGCACGAAAGGAATGCCCGTTGGGTTAATTCAGGTCGTAACAAGTTCACCGCGCGGATCACGAAGTGAGTTTTTGCCACGAACGCACCCAATACACTCCAATATGTCCAAACATCATGTTTTTGTGCTTTTTTAACTTTTTCATTCCGGTCAAAAACATCGCACCCGTGTGGGCAAATATATGCCAATATTCGCATTAATTGACAAAAGTTCGCGGCGCGAATCACGAAGTGACTTTTTGCCACGAACGCACCCAATACACTCCAATATGTCCAAAAATCATGTTTTGGCGTTTTTTCGACTTTTTCATTCCTAACAAAAACATCTCACCCGTGTGGGCCAATATATGCCAATATTCGCATTAATTGACAAAAGTTCGCTGCGCGAATCATGAAGTGAGTTTTGCCACGAACGCACCCAATACACTCCAATATGTCCAAAAATCATGTTTTGGTGTTTTCTGTTCTTTTTCATTCCTAACAAAAACATCGCACCCGTGTGGGCAAATATATGCCAATATTTGCATTAATTGACAAAAGTTCGCTGCGCGAATCACGAAGTGAGTTTTGCCACGAACGCACCCAATGCACTCCAATATGTCGAAAAATCATGTTTTGGCGTTTTTTGGACTTTTTCATTCCTAACAAAAACATCGCACCCGTGTCGGCAAATATATGCCAATATTCGCATTAATTGACAAAAGTTCGCCGCGCGAATCACGAAGTGAGTTTTTGCCACGAACGCACCCAATACACTCCAATATGTCCAAAAATCATGTTTTGGCGTTTTCTGGTCTTTTTCATTACTGACAAAAACATCTCACCCGTGTGGGCCAATATATGCCAATATTCGCATTAATTGACAAAAGTTCGCCGCGCGAATCACGAAGTGAGTTTTTGCCACGAACGCACCCAATACACTCCAATATGTCCAAAAATCATGTTTTGGTGTTTTATGGTCTTTTTCATTACTGACAAAAACATCTCACCCGTGTGGGCCAATATATGCCAATATTCGCATTAATTGACAAAAGTTAGCGGCGCGAATCATGAAGTGAGTTTTTGCCACGAACGCACCCAATACTCTCCAATATGTCCAAAAATAATGTTTTGGTGTTTTCTGGTCTTTTTCATTCCTGACAAAAACATCGCACCCGTGTGGGCCAATATATGCCAATATTCGCATTAATTGACAAAAGTTCACGGCGCGAATCATGAAGTGAGTTTTTGCCACGAACGCACCCAATACACTCCAATATGTCGAAAAATCATGTTTTGGCGTTTTTTGGACTTTTTCACTCCTGACAAAAACATCGCACCCGTGTGGGCCAATATATGCCAATATTCGCATTAATTGACAAAAGTTCGCGGCACGAATCACGAAGTGAGTTTTTGCTACGAACGCACCCAATACACTCCAATATGTCGAAAAATCATGTTGTGGCGTTTTTTGGACTTTTTCATTCCTAACAAAAACATCGCACCCGTGTGGGCCAATATATGCCAATATTCGCATTAATTGACAAAAGTTCGCCGCGCGAATCACGAAGTGAGTTTTTGCCACGAACGCACCCAATACACTCCAATATGTCCAAAAATCATGTTTTGGTGTTTTCTGGTCTTTTTCATTACTGGCAAAAACATCTCACCCGTGTGGGCCAATATATGCCAATATTCGCATTAATTGACAAAAGTTCACGGCGCGAATCATGAAGTGAGTTTTTGCCACGAACGCACCCAATACACTCCAATATGTCCAAAAATCATGTTTTGGTGTTTTCTGGTCTTTTTCATTCCTGACAAAAACATCGCACCCGTGTGGGCAAATATAGGCCAATATTCGCATTAATTGACAAAAGTTCGCGGCGCGAATCACGAAGTGACGTTTTGCCACGAACGCACGCAATACACTCCAATATGTCCAAAAACCATGTTTTGGCGTTTTTTCGACTTTTTCATTCCTAACAAAAACATCTCACCCGTGTGGGCCAATATATGCCAATATTCGCATTAATTGACAAAAGTTCGCCGCGCGAATCACGAAGTGAGTTTTTGCCACGAACGCACCAAATACACTCCAATATGTCCAAAAATCATGTTTTGGTGCTTTTAGAACTTTTTCATTCCAGTCAGAAACATCGCGCCCGTGTGGGCCAATATATGCCAATATTCGCATTAATTTACAAAAGTTCGCCGCGCGAGTCACGAGGTGAGTTTTTGCCACGAACGCACCAAATACACTCTAATATGTCCAAAAATCATGTTTTGGTGCTTTCTGATCTTTTTCATTCCGGTCAGAAACATCGCACCCGTGTGGGCAAATATATTCCAATATTTGCATTAATTGACAAAAGTTCGCCGCGCGAATCACGAAGTGAGTTTTTGCCACGAACGCACCCAATACACTCCAATATGTCCAAAAATCTTGTTTTGGTGTTTTCTGGTCTTTTTCATTCCTGACAAAAACATCGCACCCGTGTGGGCAAATATATGCCAATATTCGCATTAATTGACAAAAGTTCGCGGCGCGAATCTCGAAGTGTGTTTTTGCCACGAACGCACCCAATACACTCCAATATGTCGAAAAATCATGTTTTGGCGTTTTTTGGACATTTTCATTCCTAACAAAAACATCGACCCGTGTGGGCCAATATATGCCAATGCTCGCATTAATTGACAAAAGTTCGCCGCGCGAATCACGAAGTGAGTTTTTGCCACGAACGCACTCAATACACTCCAATATGTCCAAAAATCATGTTTTGGTATTTTCTGGTCTTTTTCATTCCTGACAAAAACATCGCACCCGTGTGGGCAAATATATGCCAATATTCGCATTAATTGACAAAAGTTCGCGGCACGAATCACGAAGTGACTTTTTGCCACGAACGCACCCAATACACTCCAATATGTCGAAAAATCATGTTTTGGCGTTTTTTGGACTTTTTCATTCCTAACAAAAACATCGCACCCGTGTGGGCCAATATATGCCAATATTCGCATTAATTGACAAAAGTTCGCCGCGCGAATCACGAAGTGAGTTTTTGCCTATAACGCACCTAATGCAGTTCAATGTGTCCAAAAATCATGTTTTGGTGCTTTTTGAACTTTTTCATTCCGGTCAAAAACATCGCACCCGTGTGGGCCAATATATGCCAATATTCGCATTAATTGACAAAAGTTCACCGCGCGAATCACGAAGTGAGTTTTTGCCACTAACGCACCCAATACACTCCAATATGTCAAAAAATCATGTTTTTGTGCTTTTTGAACTTTTTCATTCCGATCAAAAACATTGCACCCGTGTGGGCCAATATATGCCAATATTCGCATTAATTGACAAAAGTTCGCCGCGTGAATCACGAAGTTAGTTTTTGCCACGAACGCACCCAATACACTCCAATATGTCCAAAAATCATGTTTTGGTGTTTTTTGGTCTTTTTCATTCCTGACAAAAACATCGCACCCGTGTGGGCCAATATATGCCAATATTGTTATTAATTGACAAAAGTTTGCCGCGCGTATCACGAAGTGAGTTTTTGCAACGAACGCACCAAATACACTCCAATATGTCCAAAAATCATGTTTTGGTGCTTTTTGAACATTTTCATTCCGGTCAAAAACATCGCACCCGTGTGGGCCAATATATGCCAATATTCGCATTAATTGACAAAAGTTCACCGCGCGAATCACGAAGTGAGTTTTTGCCACTAACGCACCCAATACAGTCCAATATGTCAAAAAATCATGTTTTTGTGCTTTTTGAACTTTTTCATTCCGATCAAAAACATCGCACCCGTGTGGGCCAATATATGCCAATATTCGCATTAATTGACAAAAGTTCGCCGCGCGAATCACGAAGTTAGTTTTTGCCACGAACGCACCCAATACACTCCAATATGTCCAAAAATCATGTTTTGGTGTTTGTTGGTCTTTTTCATTCCTGACAAAAACATCGCACCCGTGTGGGCCAATATATGCCAATATTGGCATTAATTGACAAAAGTTCGCCGCGCGTATCACGAAGTGAGTTTTTGCAACGAACGCACCAAATACACTCCAATATGTCCAAAAATCATGTTGTGGTGCTTTTTGAACATTTTCATTCCGGTCAAAAACATCGCACCTGTGTGGGCCAATATATGCCAATATTGGTATTAATTGACAAAAGTTCCCCGCGCGGATCACGAAGTGAGTTTTCGCCAAGAACGCACCCAATACAGTCCAATGTGTCCAAAAATCTTGTTTTGGTGCTTTTTGTACTTTTTCATTCCGGTCAAAAACATCACACCTGTGTGGGCCAATACATGCCAATATTGGTATTAATTGACAAAACTTCATCGCGCAGATCATGACGTGAGTTTTTGCAACGAACGCACCCAATACACTCCAATATGTCCAAAAATCATGTTTTGGTGCTTTTTGAACATTTTCATTCCGGTCAAACACATCGCACCTGTGTGGGCCAATATATGCCAATATTGGAAATAATTGACAAAAGTTCGCCGCGCGAATCACGAAGTGAGTTTTTGCCAATAACGCACCCAATACACTCCAATGTGTCGAAAAATCATGTTTTGGTGCTTTTTGAACTTTTTCATTCCGGTCAGAAACATCGCACCTGTGTGGGCCAATACATGCAAATATTGATATTAATTGACAAAACATCACCGCGCGTATCACGAAGTGAGTTTTTGCAACGAACGCAACCAATACACTCCAATCTATCCAAAAATCATGTTTTCGTACTTTTTGAACTTTTTCATTCCCGTAAAAAACATTGCACCCGTGTGGGCCAATATATGCCAATATTGGCATTAATTGACAAAAGTTCGCCGCGCGAATCACGAAGTGAGTTTTTGCCTAGAACGCACCTAATACAGTCCAATGTGTCCAAAAATCATGTTTTGGTGCTTTTTGAACTTTTTCATTCCGGTTAAAAACATCGCACCCGTGTGGGCCAATATATGCCAATATTCGCATTAATTGACAAAAGTTCACCGCGCGAATCACGAAATTAGTTTTTGCCACTAACGCACCCAATACGCTCCAATATGTTAAAAAATCATGTTTTTGTGCTTTTTGAACTTTTTCATTCCGATCAAAAACATCGCACCCGTGTGGGCCAATATATGCCAATATTCGCATTAATTGACAAAAGTTCACCGCGCGAATCACGAAGTGAGTTTTTGCCACTAACGCACCCAATACACTCCAATGTGTTGAAAAATCATGTTTTGGTTCTTTTTGAAATTTTTCATTTCGGTCAGAAACATCGCACCCGTGTGGGCTAATATATGCCAATTTTAGTATTAATAGACAAAAGTTCTGTCACGTCCCAAAACGACCCTAAAATTTATCCTTTAAAATTATGCCTAGAATAATTAAAATCCTTGTGAAAGCCTTCAAAAATTAAAATGTGCAAAGTAAAAGTCAAATAAGGCTTGGAGGATTTTTGTATAATTCCTAAAAGCCTAAAATGTGTAAATAAATTTTAGTGGAATTTTCAGAGCACAAATAATAATTGTTAAGAAATAAACAAAGTTGAAAAGGTTTTATAAAAAGAAAAATCCTAAAAACCTCCCTCCCTCTCTCTGGGCCGAATCCGGCCCATCTCCCTCCGCCTCTTTCTCCTCTCCCCGCGGCCCACTCGGCCTCTCCCCGCGCGCGCGCCGCTGATGGGCGGGCCCGCCACCCTCGCTGACGTGTGGGGCCCACCCGTCATCCCCGTCCTCCCGCCGCTCCCGCCGCCCCGCCCGCGCCAAGCGCCGCCGCCGCCGCCGAATCCGCCGCATCCCGCCGTCCCCACGTGCAATTAAGTGGGGGGAATTATTCCCCGTGATCCCCTCCCCCTTTCCCCCCATTTTCTTCCCTCTCTCTCTCATTCAAACGGCCGGATTTGCTCCCGCAAATCTCGCCGGCGCCATTGATGGCGGCCGGACCTCCCACGCCGGTTTCCTACCCCGCCGGCCGCCCTCTCTCCCTTCCAACCCTATTTAAACCCTCCCCGCACCTCCTTCGCCCGTTTCCACCCTTTGCCGCGCCTTCCCCTCGCCGGAATCGAGCTCACGCCGTCGCCCTCTCTCTCCTCCGTCGCCGACGACCTCCGGCCGGCCCTCTCCGCTCGTCGGGACCGTCTCCCGCCCCGGCGTCGCCTCCTTCGGCTTCGCCGCATCCTCGCCGACCTCGTCCACCCCTCCGTTTCGGTCGCCGACCGCCGGAACGCCGCCGACCCCGTCGACCCGAGCCGCGCCACCGCCTCCCTCCACTCCGGCCGCCTCCTCCGTCGCCGCCGTCGCCCCGGGGTGAGCCGTGGACCGCCGCCTCTTTTCCCCCTTCCCTTCCCCTCTCTCGGCCGCCGCTCCGCCGTGCCTATGGCCGCCGCCGGCGACCATAGGGGCGCGGGCGCCGCCTCCCGCCGGCTGCGCCGTCGTGGCCGCCTCCGGGCGCGCCGTGTGGCCGCCGCGTGGGGCCCGGCCGTCAGCCGCCCGTGCCCTCGGGTGCGGCTGACGCGTGGGGCCCACGGCGCCGGCCGGTGTGAGCCCGGGTGCGCCCGGTCCATCGAGGACCGTGAGGCTGCCGCGTGGGCCCCACTCCCGTGGACCCGGTCCGCGCGCCCTCTCCCCACGGCTGACGCAATAAATCCTTTTTAAATTAAAATTTAAATGAAGAAATTTGCAAATATTCACTTAAAGAGCATATAAACTTCAAATGGCCATAACTTGGCCATTTGAACTCGGAATTGGACCGTTCAAGTCTCTAATTTTTCCTTAAGAAGTCAAGAACCCATTTTTGTGCTTTGTTCCTACTTGTTATATGGAGTTTATTAGAGTAAAAGCCTTTTTCCTTTCCGTTGGTCGTGTAGACGCTGCAGCTTCGGAAGATCCGCTCTACGTGGAGGTTGAAGCTGACGTTTGGGAAAGCGAGCAAGGCAAGTCACATCATCCTTGAACATATTGAATCCCAGTTTATAAAATTATTTTGATTTAAATTAATGCATTATCGCTTTATTTAAATTCCCGCGTCATCATTGTTTTATTTAGCCATGCCTATTTACCTTTGTTATGACCTTATTATTATTGTTATTGTTATTATTACCTTGTTCACCCTAGAATAAACAAAACCCCAACTAGTGGATACTCTATTCATGGTACCACTAGTATGAATTTAGGTAAATGCTTCGCTGTTTAATTAGGCAACATTAGGAGGTTTTACAACTCTAGACTTTGGGAATATTCATATCGCTTGGACATTATGGAATGATTGGATTATTGTGGAATTGGATTCACACCTCCCCCTCTATTCAAAACCCTCAAAATGGTTTTAGGCTGGGCTCGGGGTGCATGGTTTTGATAGTAGCACCTCGGCCATATAAGGACCAGTCTTCGGGCCTCTGTTGCAAAGCAGTACCGTACTTCCACATGTCTAGTGGGTAAGGCTTAGTTTGTGGCTCAGTCTGGTTATAAACAAAAGTACACGGATGGAGATGGACGAAGTCGGGGGTCGATGGACATCTCTACGGCAAATGAAGGCTACACGAGCTGCGGCCCGGTAGTCGAGATGTCATGGCACAGGGCTGGTGTCCTGCTGCTAGGGGCTCAGTCCTGCCTACCTGTCCCGGAGGTTCCGGCCGTAGGTGGGGTTGGGTCGGTACTCTTGTCTATGGCTAGGATGGGTTGGGAACTATGTCACGTCTTTTGTCCATATACCATGGTGGTATGTGGCACGTGGTTACACGTGAGGAAGATGTGTCTTGTGGGTAAAGATGTACACCTCTGATCAGAGTATAATCTATTCGAATAGCCGCGCCCTCGGTTATGGGCAAGCCTAGCAATGTACCCAAGTTAGTGTTTTAAATTCTTAAAACCTGATTAACAACTAAAATGTGGAATGGTTGGCCTGGGTTGGCTTGGGACGAGCTGGGACCCAGGGTCGGGTTGCCAGTTCGGTGTGAATCATCGTTGGCCTTGGGTTAAGGCAGGTTCGTGTGGGTTCACGACCTTGTTTAATAATATTGTATAGCTCCAGGATCGTATTTTTAAAAGTAGCTTTGAGCAACTAAGTGCCTTTCAATGCTGTTTACTGCAAACCCTAACCCCCTATATTATAACTCCCTTGTACCCCCTTGCATTTATTCTGCACTTGTGGGTGTGTCTTGTTGAGTACGGTGGTTGTACTCAGTCTTGCTCAATTTTTTTCCCAAACCCAGAAGAGGAGTCCCTGGAAGATGAAGGCTTTGGTGTCTAGCTCGTGCCTGCCGTCAAGCGCCTGTGGTCGTCGCCCTAGTATTCCGCTGTTTTTCGTTTGTCTTCTTGTGTGCTGGGCCTTCACCGCCCATGTAATAAATTAACTATTTACGCTTCCGCTTGTTAAACTCTGAATTGTATCAACTTTTGGTGTACCTTGCCTCCTGGGACAAGGAATAATGCATGCACGTAAGGAATGCCCGTTGGGTTAATTCCGGTCGTGACAAGTTGGTATCAGAGCCTCCTTGACCCTAGGACGAGCCTTAGATCCCAATCCTTAGCAATATTTTCGAAATAAAAATCCTTTCTTACTTGTGAAAATCCTCTAGTCTCTCTCTGTCCTACTGCTTCATTTATCGTCAAAAGCTGATCTTTAAAATGTTGCTTTCCTCTTTTGCTTTTGTTTGTAGATGGCCGGCAACCTCAACCGTCATGGCCTGGACTTGACTGGCTTTGTTTTGGAGCTGCGAGGCATGTGCGTTGTCCTGGGGTATCCGCATGGAGTGGACCACCAGGGCAAGAAGCTTCCGGAGCAGGGCGGTGACGATGCAGAGCCCCGCGCCGCTTGGGAGGTCACTGCGGTGATCCTCACTGGCTCTCCCGAGAGGACTTCGTTGGCAGTCACCGCGGGTGGAGATTCTTTCCCCGCCGCTTGCCAGAACGCCGCGCTCCTCGCCATCAGCACTCTTCACCAGCGCTATCCAGACGAGTTGCAGCACTCGCCCTACCGCTACCACCCTCGTCGAGGAGGAGCCCGTGACTACGCCACCTTCAGGGATGCTAGCTCGGAGGATGACGCTACTATCATGCACCTGGCGCGCATGGTGGAGGTGTACGACGCGGCCCGTATCGACTTCCATCATATGGTGCGCCGTGGGTTGGTCGAGAACAACATGAAGATCCTGGAGCTGCGTCAGGAGAATTTGCAGCTGAAGAAGGACTTGGACGCAGTGGAGGCGCAGCTGTGTCAGCTCAAGATTGCTCAAGGGGAGGTCTGCCGCCCCAAACGCCGCTGCGTCTGCCGCAGCCTGAAGATCACCGCCCGCAAGAGTACCTCCAGGCCTGAGCTTGTTCGTCAGTCCTTGGCGTGGACCTGCTTCGTGGAGACCCCTCGCGCCGAGCCCACGCCCTCGGTTCCTCAGGAGGAGGGAGCCTCTGGCGTTGGTAGCTCGGAGGATGTGCTGTTGCTTACCTTCCGCTCTGGCCCGTCGCAGAAGTAGACGAGCAGCTAGTAGGCCCGCGGGTGTGTTCTTTTTGTTTGTTTTTCTGCTTGAGTCGTGTGGGGCATGGTTATACCGGTGTGTGGTATAACTGTGTCGGAGCCTGTCTTTATTTTATTTGCATAAGCAACTTGAACCTTAATGAACCAATTTAATAGCAGAAATAAATTCAAGAATTATGGTAGTCGTGGGTGGTTAGTTTTAATAGTCAGCTCTCTCTGTTTGCTGGTTCTGTGTGGGATTTTCAGATGGTGACAACCAGGAGAAGCGCTGTTACCGGCGAAGGCTACCATCCCGAAGGCAGCAATCCCAACAACCATGGCAGCCCACCTCCACCTCCTCCCCCGCCACCACCACCGCCACCTGACACCAACCCCATCCTCACCCAAATCCTCGCTCAGCAGGCCAACATGATGGCTGCTTTCCTCCACCACATCCAGAATCCGCCGCAACACAATGCTCCACCCCCACCACCACCCCCGCAGCACTCTAAGCTTGCCGAGTTCCTCCACATCCGCCCGCCTACCTTCTCTAGCTCCCATAACCCCGTTGATGCTTTGGATTGGTTGCATGCCGTGGGGAAAAAGTTGGACACCGTACAGTGCAATGATGAGGAGAAAGTCATCTTCGCCACCCACCAACTATAGGGACCCGCATCTCTATGGTGGGACCACTTCCAGGCTACGCGGCCAGAGGGACAGCCTATCACCTGGGCCTGCTTCACCGCCGCCTTCCGGAGGACCCATGTGCCCGCCGGAGTCATGGCCCTTAAGAAGAGGGAATTTCGGGAGTTGAAGCAAGGCAACTGCTCCGTGATGGAGTATTTGCACGAGTTCAATAACTTGGCCCGGTACGGCCCAGAGGATGTTCGTGAAGATGAGGAGAAGCAGGAGAAATTCCTGGCAGGGATGGACCCTGAGCTGTCTGTGCGTCTGGTCTCCGGAGACTATCCTGATTTCCAGCGCCTAGTGGACAAGAGCATCTGCCTGGAAGCCAAGCACAAGAAATTGGAGTCGCACAAGCGTCGTTTGGCGAATTTCCGCAACCAACAGGGGGCTAACCAAAGGATTCGCTACACCAATCCCTATCCATGGGGATCCTCCTCGCAGCAGCAGCAGCAACCTCGCTCCGCGCCCCGACCTCAATTCGTGGTGCGCGTCCCACAGCCGCAGCAGCAGCAGAATCAGCAAGGGACCCGTGCACCCCGCCCTCCTGCACCGGCCGTGCAACCTGGACAAGGCCACAGGGATGCTCAAGGTCAACAGCGTCTGTGCTTCAACTGCTTCGAGCCCGGGCACTTTGCGGATAAATGCCCGAAGCCGAGGCGCCAGCAAGGCCAAGCGCCTCCCCGCCCCAACAACGGTGGTAAGGATGTCACTCGGGGCCGCTTGAACCACGTGACTGCTGAGGATGTGCTGACAACTCTAGACGTCATCGTTGGTACGTTCCTCATTCATTCCATCCCTGCTACCATTTTGTTCGACTCTGGAGCTTCCCACTCATTTATATCTGTGCCATTCGTGGGGAGAAATCAGCTGGGGGTAGAAAGGCTTAGGAACCCTCTACTCATCACCACCCCCGGAGGTGTTATGACCACAAAGTATTATAGCCCTGCCGTTCCTATAGAAATCCAGGGAATTCCTTTCCCCTCGGATCTGATTCTTCTAGACACCAAGAACTTGGATTTGATCCTCGGGATGAATTGGTTGGCTCAATTCCAAGGAGTAGTGGATTGCGCAAGGCGCACTGTCACTCTGTATCGGGGGCCTAATCAACCGGTTGTTTTCTTTGCACCCCCAACTTCCGCCGGCAGTTCAGTACTTCATCAGCTAGGATTGCCAGAAATACCCATCGTCAGTGAGTTCGGAGATGTGTTTCCGGAAGAGCTACCCGGTATGCCGCCCAAGCGAGAGATTGAGTTCCGGATAGATCTTGCTCCAGGAACCACTCCTCTGTACAAGCGACCCTACCGTATGGCAGCAAATGAATTGGCCGAAGTCAAGAAGCAGTTGCAAGAGTTGAAAGAAAAGGGGTATATACGGCCGAGCACTTCCCCCTGGGGTGCTCCCGTGATTTTTGCGGAGAAGAAGGACAAGACAAAGAGGATGTGTGTTGACTACAGAGCTCTCAATGAGGTCACTATCAAAAACAAGTACCCTCTTCCCCGGATCGATGATCTGTTCGATCAGCTTAAAGGTGCCACTATATTCTCCAAGATTGATCTTCGTTCCGGATATCACCAGTTGCGCATCCGTGAAGAAGATATCCCGAAGACCGCATTCACCACGCTATACGGACTGTATGAATTCACGGTGATGTCGTTCGGTCTGACCAATGCTCCTGCCTTCTTCATGAACTTAATGAACAAAGTGTTCATGGAATACCTGGATAAGTTTGTTGTGGTCTTTATTGACGACATACTGGTGTAGTCACAATCAGAGGAAGACCATCAGCAGCATCTCCGTTTAGTGTTGAGAAAGCTCTGGGAGCACCAATTGTATGCCAAGCTCAGCAAGTGTGAGTTCTGGTTGTCCGAAGTCAAGTTCTTAGGGCACGTGATATCTGCTGAAGGAGTTGCTGTGGATCCCGAAATGGTGACCGCCGTCACTGATTGGAAGTAACCAAGACAGTCACTCAGGTTCGCAGCTTTTTAGGTTTGGCAGGATACTACCGAAGATTCATCGAGAATTTCTCCAAAATTGCTGGTTACCTCGCCAGTGTTAATCTTACCGGATACTCGCAAGGACTTCCTGGTGTACTGTGACGCTTCGCGCCATGGATTGGGGTGCGTATTAATGCAGGAAGGTCATGTGGTAGCCTATGCCTCACGCCAGCTACGGCCCCATGAAGGCAACTACCCTACCCATGATTTGGAGTTGGCCGCTGTGGTTCATGCTCTAAAAATCTGGCGGCATTATCTCATTGGAAATCGCTGCGAAATATATACCGATCATAAGAGTTTGAAATACATCTTCACTCAGTCGGATCTGAATCTTCGGCAGAGAAGATGGTTAGAGCTCATCAAGGATTATGATGTGGGAATCCACTATCACCCTGGTAAGGCCAACGTGGTTGCAGACGCGCTAAGTCGAAAAAGCCGTTGCAACACTCTTGATGTCCGTGGCATTCCACCGGAGCTTAATCAACAATTGGAAGCCCTGAACCTAAGCATCATTAGCCATGGATTCTTGGCTACGCTGGAAGCCAAGCCTACCTTGCTCGATCAAATCCGCGAGGCTCAGAAGCATGATCCAGATATGCATGGGATCCTCAAGAATATGAAACAGGGTAGAGCCGCTGGTTTCACAGAAGATGAACACGGAACCCTATGGAACGGAAATCGTGTATGCGTTCCGAACGACAAGGAACTTAAACAGTTGATACTTCAGGAAGCTCACGAAAGTCCTTATTCCATCCACCCTGGCAGCACGAAGATGTACTTGGACTTGAAAGAGAAATACTGGTGGGTTAGTATGAAGCGGGAAATTGCAGAGTTCGTGGCCCTTTGTGATGTGTGCCAGCGTGTCAAGGCAGAGCACCAACGACCGGCCGGACTTCTCCAACCTCTCCAAGTACCAGAATGGAAATGGGACGAAATTGGGATGGATTTCATCACCGGACTTCCAAAAACCCAAGGCGGATATGATTCTTTATGGGTAGTCGTGGACCGACTAACAAAGGTAGCTCAGTTTATTCCTGTGAAGACCACCTATGGAGGGAACAAATTAGCTGAACTCTACTTCGCTAGGATCGTGAGTCTCCATGGCGTTCCTAAGAAAATTGTATCTGATAGGGGAAGCCAATTCACCTCTCACTTCTGGAAGAAGCTCCAAGAAGAGTTGGGTACCTGATTAAATTTCAGCACCGCGTATCACCCGCAAACCGATGGACAGACCAAGCGTCTGAATCAGATCCTAGAAGACATGCTCCGCGCCTGTGTTCTAGATTTTGGGAAGACCTGGGATAAGAGTCTCCCCTATGCCGAGTTCTCCTACAATAACAGCTACCAAGCCAGCATACAAATGGCACCCTATGAAGCGTTGTATGGCCACAAATGCCGAACACCACTATTGTGGGACCAAGTCGGGGAAAGCCAAGTGTTCGGGACTGATATCCTGAGAGAAGCTGAAGCTAAAGTCAGAACCATTCGGGATAATCTAAAGGTGGCACAGTCCCGGCAGAAGAGTTATGCAGATAACCGACGCCGTAACCTGGAATTCACAGTGGACGATTTTGTGTACCTTCGGGTCACGCCGTTGCGGGGTGTACACAGGTTTCAGACAAAAGGGAAGCTCGCACCTAGGTTTGTGGGGCCTTTCCGCATCATTGCTCGACGCGGAGAAGTAGCTTACCAGTTGGAGCTGCCCGCATCCTTGGGCAATGTGCATGATGTGTTCCATGTGTCGCAACTCAAGAAATGTCTTCGAGTGCCGTCCGAGCAGGCCGATTCAGAGCAAATTGAAGTTCGCGAAGACTTGACCTATGTAGAGAAGCCGGTGAAGATTCTGGATACCATGGAGCGCAGGACCAGGAACCGAGTAATCCGTTTTTGCAAGGTCCAATGGAGCAACCACGCCGAGGAAGAAGCTACTTGGGAACATGAAGACGAGCTGAAGGCAGCCCATCCCGATCTCTTCGCCAGTTCTTCCGAATCTCGGGGTCGAGATTCCGTTTAAGGGGGGTAGGTTTGTCACGTCCCAAAACGACCCTAAAATATATCCTTTAAAATTATGCCTCGAATAATTAAAATCCTTGTGAAAGCCTTCAAAAATTAAAATGTGCAAAGTAAAAGTCAAATAAGGCTTGGAGGATTTTTGTATAATTCCTAAAAGCCTAAAATGTGTAAATAAATTTTAGTGGAATTTTCAGAGCACAAATAATAATTGTTAAGAAATAAACAAAGTTGAAAAGGTTTTATAAAAAGAAAAATCCTAAAAACCTCCCTCCCTCTCTCTGGGCTGAATCCGGCCCATCTCCCTCCCCATCTCTCTCCTCTCCCCGCGGCCCACTCGGCCTCTCCCCGCGCGCGCGCCGCTGATGGGCGGGCCCGCCCGCCACCCTTGCTGACGGGTGGGGCCCACCCGTCATCCCCGTCCTCCCGCCGCTCCCGCCACCCCGCCCGCGCCAAGCGCCGCCGCCGCCGCCGAATCAGCCGCATCCCGCCGTCCCCGCGTGCAATTAAGTGGGGGGAATTATTCCCTGTGATCCCCTCCCCCTTTCCCCCCATTTTTTTCCCTCTCTCTCTCATTCAAACGGCTGGTTTGGAATGGCTAATTCCAGGATTGGAGGTTTGATCTGTACGACCGGGGTTGGTTTTTCAGGTTTGATTGGGCCTGAGCAGCATGGGTGTGCTGTTCAGTGTTGATTAATAATGATGATTAATTACTATACTATTTTACAATTCTTAAATGTTTGCTAAATGTTGCTTTTGCAAAGAGGCCTATATTATGCCATCCTTTCGTATCCTTGTGCACTTGCACATTTGCTGTGTGGCTTGCGGAGTATTCCATGTACTCACCTTGCAATAATCAATCAAACCTCATATGAAGAAAAAGGATCTAGAAGGAGAAGACGTTTGGTTTATACCTTAGTTGAGTTGCCTGTGGGAGTGGAGCCGGAGCTTCGCTAGGCCGTAATTCCGCTTATGTATTTTCTTTTCTTTTGTAAGTATGTAATGTTATTAATATGATGGATTTGTATATTAAATTGTCAGTTTATGTACCTCACCCCATTCCTGGACGAGGATTTTATGCACAAATAAGTTTAGAAAATACTTGTAAATTTCTGGGCGTGACAATGAATAAGTTCAAAAAGCACCAAAACATGATTTTTAGACAAATTAGAGTGTATTCGGTGCGTCCGTGGCAAAAAATCACTCCGTGACTCGCGCGGAGCTTTTGACAATTAATGCCGATATTGGCACACATGGGTGCGATGTTTTTCACCGGAATGAAAAAGTTCAAAAAGCACCAAAACATGATTTTTGGACATATTGGAGTGTATTGATTGCATTCGTGGCAAAAAAAAATCACTCCGTAGCTCGTGGGGCGATCGTTTGTCGATTAATATCAATATTTGCATATATTGGCACACGTGGGTGCGATGTTTTTCACCAGAATGAAAAAGTTCAGAAAGCACCAAAACATGATTTTTTGACATATTGGTGTGTATTGGGTGCGTCTGTGTAAAAAATCACTCCGTGACGCGCGCGGCGAAATTTTGTCAATTAATGCCTATATTGGCGTACATTGTCATGCGTGGGTGCGATGTTTTCCACAGGAATGAAAAAGTTTAAAAAGCACCAAAACATGATTTTTGGACATATTGGACTGTATTGGGTGCGTCCGTGGCAAAAAAAAACACTACGTGCCTTGCGGGGCGATCTTTTGTACACGTGGGTGTGATGTTTTTCGCCGGAATGAAAAAGTTCAAAAAGCGCCAAAACATGATTTTTTGACATATTGGAGTGTATTGGGGCGTCCGTGCAAAAAATCACTCGTTGACTCACGCGACGAACTTTTGTCAATTAATGCCAATATTGGCATATATTGTCACACGTTGGTGCGATGTTTTTCACCGCAATGAAAAAGTTCGAAAAGCACCAAAGCATGATTTTTGGACATATTGGAGTGTGTTGGATGCGTCCGTGGCAAAAAGTCACTCCGTGACTCGCGTGGCGAACTTTTGTCAATTAATGCCGATATTGGCATACGTGGGTGCTATGACTTTCACTAGAATGAAAAACTAATAAAAGCACCTAAACATGATTTTTGGAAATATTGGTGTGTATTGGGTGCGTCCGTTGCAAAAAAAAGTCATTCCGCGACTCGCCGGGTGATCTTTTGTCAATTAATGCCAATATTGGCATATATTAGCACACTTGGGTGTGATGTTTTTCACCGGAATGAAAAAGTTCAGAAAGCACCATAACATGAATTTTGGACACGCGTCCGTGCAAAAAATCACTCCGTCTCGCGCAGTGAACTTTTGCCAATTAATACCAATATTGGCATATATTGGCACACGTGGGTGCGATGTTTGTCACCGAAATGAAAAAATTCAAAAAACACCAAAACATGATTTTTGGACATATTGGAGTGTATTGGGCGTCCGTGGCAAAAAATCACTTCGTGACTTGTGCGACGAACTTTTGTCAATTAATGCTGATATTGGCACATGTGGGTGCGATGTTTTTAACCGGAATGAAAAAGTTAAAAAAAAGGACGAAAACATGATTTTTGGACATATTGGAGTGTATTGGGAGCGTCCATGGCAAATAATCACTCCATGACTCGCGCGATGAACTTTTGTCAATTAATACCAATATTGGCATATATTGTCACACGTGGGTGCGATGTTTGTCACTGGAATGAAAAAATTCAAAAAACACCAAAACATGATTTTTGGACATATTGGAGTGTATTGGGCGTCCGTGGCAAAAAATCACTCCGTGACTTGTGCGACGAACTTTTGTCGATTAATGCTGATATTGGCACATGTGGGTGCGATGTTTTTCACCGGAATGAAAATGTTAAAAAAAGGACGAAAACATGATTTTTGGACATATTGTAGTGTATTGGGAGCGTCCATGGAAAATAATCACTCCATGACTCGCGCGATGAACTTTTGTCAATTAATGCCAATATTGGCATATATTGTCACACGTAGGTGCGATGTTTTTCAGTGGAGTGAAAAAGTTTAAAAAGCACCAAAACATAATTTTTGGATCTATTGGAGTGTATTGGGTGCATCCGTGGCAAAAAAATCACTCCATGGCTCGCGGGACGATCTTTTGTCACTTAATGCCAATATTGGCATATATTAGCACCCGTGGGTGCTATGTTTTTCAACGGAACGAAAAAGTTTAGGAAGCACCAAAACATGATTTTTTTTGACATATTGGAGTGTATTTGGTGCGTCCGTGCAAAAAAAAAAACACTACGTGCCTTGCGGGGCGATCTTTTGTACACGTGGGTGCGATGTTTTTCGCCGGAATGAAAAAGTTCAAGAAGCGCCAAAACATGATTTTTTGACATATTCGAGTGTATTGGGGCGTCCGTGCAAAAAATCACTTTTTGACTCACGCGACGAACTTTTGTCAATTAATGCCAATATTGGCATATATTGTCACACGTGGGTGCGATGTTTTTCACCGCAATGAAAAAGTTCGAAAAGCACCAAAGCATGATTTTTGGACATATTGGAGTGTGTTGGGTGCGTCCGTTGCAAAAAGTCACTCCGTGACTCGCGTGGCGAACTTTTGTCAATTAATGCCGATATTGGCATACGTGGGTGCTATGTTTTTCACTAGAATGAAAAACTAATAAAAGCACCAAAACATGATTTTTTGAAATATTGGAGTGTATTGGGTGCGTCCGTTGCAAAAAAAAATCATTCCGCGACTCGCCGGGTGATCTTTTGTCAATTAATGCCAATATTGGCATATATTAGCACACTTGGGTGTGATGTTTTTCACCGGAATGAAAAAGTTCAGAAAGCACCATAACATGAATTTTGGACACGCGTCCGTGCAAAAAATCACTCCGTCTCGCGCAGTGAACTTTTGCCAATTAATACCAATATTGGCATATATTGGCACACGTGGGTGCGATGTTTGTCACCGAAATGAAAAAATTCAAAAAACACCAAAACATGATTTTTGGACATATTGGAGTGTATTGGGCGTCCGTGGCAAAAAATCGCTTCGTGACTTGTGCGACGAACTTTTGTCAATTAATGCTGATATTGGCACATGTGGGTGCGATGTTTTTAACCGGAATGAAAAAGTTAAAAAAAAGGACGAAAACATGATTTTTGGACATATTGGAGTGTATTGGGAGCGTCCATGGCAAATAATCACTCCATGACTCGCGCGATGAACTTTTGTCAATTAATACCAATATTGTCATATATTGTCACACGTGGGTGCGATGTTTGTCACTGGAATGAAAAAATTCAAAAAAACACCAAAACATGATTTTTGGACATATTGGAGTGTATTGGGCGTCCGTGGCAAAAAATCACTCCGTGACTTGTGCGACGAACTTTTGTCGATTAATGCTGATATTGGCACATGTGGGTGCGATGTTTTTCACCGGAATGAAAATGTTAAAAAAAGGACGAAAACATGATTTTTGGACATATTGTAGTGTATTGGGAGCGTCCATGGAAAATAATCACTCCATGACTCGCGCGATGAACTTTTGTCAATTAATGCCAATATTGGCATATATTGTCACACGTAGGTGCGATGTTTTTCAGTGGAGTGAAAAAGTTTAAAAAGCACCAAAACATAATTTTTGGATCTATTGGAGTGTATTGGGTGCATCCGTGGCAAAAAAATCACTCCATGGCTCGCGGGACGATCTTTTGTCACTTAATGCCAATATTGGCATATATTAGCACCCGTGGGTGCTATGTTTTTCAACGGAACGAAAAAGTTTAGGAAGCACCAAAACATGATTTTTTTTGACATATTGGAGTGTATTTGGTGCGTCCGTGCAAAAAAAAAAACACTACGTGCCTTGCGGGGCGATCTTTTGTACACGTGGGTGCGATGTTTTTCGCCGGAATGAAAAAGTTCAAGAAGCGCCAAAACATGATTTTTTGACATATTCGAGTGTATTGGGGCGTCCGTGCAAAAAATCACTTTTTGACTCACGCGACGAACTTTTGTCAATTAATGCCAATATTGGCATATATTGTCACACGTGGGTGCGATGTTTTTCACCGCAATGAAAAAGTTCGAAAAGCACCAAAGCATGATTTTTGGACATATTGGAGTGTGTTGGGTGCGTCCGTTGCAAAAAGTCACTCCGTGACTCGCGTGGCGAACTTTTGTCAATTAATGCCGATATTGGCATACGTGGGTGCTATGTTTTTCACTAGAATGAAAAACTAATAAAAGCACCAAAACATGATTTTTTGAAATATTGGAGTGTATTGGGTGCGTCCGTTGCAAAAAAAAATCATTCCGCGACTCGCCGGGTGATCTTTTGTCAATTAATGCCAATATTGGCATATATTAGCACACTTGGGTGTGATGTTTTTCACCGGAATGAAAAAGTTCAGAAAGCACCATAACATGAATTTTGGACACGCGTCCGTGCAAAAAATCACTCCGTCTCGCGCAGTGAACTTTTGCCAATTAATACCAATATTGGCATATATTGGCACACGTGGGTGCGATGTTTGTCACCGAAATGAAAAAATTCAAAAAACACCAAAACATGATTTTTGGACATATTGGAGTGTATTGGGCGTCCGTGGCAAAAAATCGCTTCGTGACTTGTGCGACGAACTTTTGTCAATTAATGCTGATATTGGCACATGTGGGTGCGATGTTTTTAACCGGAATGAAAAAGTTAAAAAAAAGGACGAAAACATGATTTTTGGACATATTGGAGTGTATTGGGAGCGTCCATGGCAAATAATCACTCCATGACTCGCGCGATGAACTTTTGTCAATTAATACCAATATTGTCATATATTGTCACACGTGGGTGCGATGTTTGTCACTGGAATGAAAAAATTCAAAAAAACACCAAAACATGATTTTTGGACATATTGGAGTGTATTGGGCGTCCGTGGCAAAAAATCACTCCGTGACTTGTGCGACGAACTTTTGTCGATTAATGCTGATATTGGCACATGTGGGTGCGATGTTTTTCACCGGAATGAAAATGTTAAAAAAAGGACGAAAACATGATTTTTGGACATATTGTAGTGTATTGGGAGCGTCCATGGAAAATAATCACTCCATGACTCGCGCGATGAACTTTTGTCAATTAATGCCAATATTGTCATATATTGTCACACGTAGGTGCGATGTTTTTCAGTGGAGTGAAAAAGTTTAAAAAGCACCAAAACATAATTTTTGGATCTATTGGAGTGTATTGGGTGCATCCGTGGCAAAAAAATCACTCCATGGCTCGCGGGACGATCTTTTGTCACTTAATGCCAATATTGGCATATATTAGCACCCGTGGGTGCTATGTTTTTCAACGGAACGAAAAAGTTTAGGAAGCACCAAAACATGATTTTTTTTGACATATTGGAGTGTATTTGGTGCGTCCGTGCAAAAAAAAAAAACACTACGTGCCTTGCGGGGCGATCTTTTGTACACGTGGGTGCGATGTTTTTCGCCGGAATGAAAAAGTTCAAGAAGCGCCAAAACATGATTTTTTGACATATTCGAGTGTATTGGGGCGTCGGTGCAAAAAATCACTTCTTGACTCACGCGACGAACTTTTGTCAATTAATGCCAATATTGGCATATATTGTCACACGTGGGTGCGATGTTTTTCACCGCAATGAAAAAGTTCGAAAAGCACCAAAGCATGATTTTTGGACATATTGGAGTGTGTTGGGTGCGTCCGTTGCAAAAAGTCACTCCGTGACTCGCGTGGCGAACTTTTGTCAATTAATGCCGATATTGGCATACGTGGGTCCTATGTTTTTCACTAGAATGAAAAACTAATAAAAGCACCAAAACATGATTTTTTGAAATATTGGAGTGTATTGGGTGCGTCCGTTGCAAAAAAAAATCATTCCGCGACTCGCCGGGTGATCTTTTGTCAATTAATGCCAATATTGGCATATATTAGCACACTTGGGTGTGATGTCTTTCACCGGAATGAAAAAGTTCAGAAAGCACCATAACATGAATTTTGGACACGCGTCCGTGCAAAAAATCACTCCGTCTCGCGCAGTGAACTTTTGCCAATTAATACCAATATTGGCATATATTGGCACACGTGGGTGCGATGTTTTTCACCGGAATGAAAAAATTCAAAAAACACCAAAACATGATTTTTGGACATATTGGAGTGTATTGGGCGTCCGTGGCAAAAATTCACTCCGTGACTTGTGCGACGAACTTTTGTCAATTAATACTGATATTGGCACATGTGGGTGCGATGTTTTTAACCGGAATGAAAAAGTTAAAAAAAGGACGAAAACATGATTTTTGGACATATTGGAGTGTATTGGAAGCGTCCATGGCAAATAATCACTCCATGACTCGCGCGATGAACTTTTCTCAATTAATGCCAATATTGGCATATATTGTCACACGTGGGTGCGATGGTTTTCAGTGGAATGAAAAAGTTTAAAAAGCACCAAAACATGATTTTTAGATATATTGGAGTGTATTGGGTGCATCCGTGGCAAAAAAATCACTCCACGGCTCGCGGACGATCTTTTGTCAGTTAATGCCAATATTGGCATATATTGGCACACGTGGGTGCTATGTTTTTCAACGGAATGAAAAAGTTTAGGAAGCACCAAAACATGATTTTTTTTGACATATTGGAGTGTATTTGGTGCGTCCGTGCAAAAAATCACTCTATGACTCGCGCGGCTAGATTTTGTCAATTAATGCCAATATTGGCATATATTGTTACACGTGGGTGCGATGTTTTTCACTATTATGAAAAATTTCACAAAGCACGAAAACAAGTTTTTTTGACATATTGAAGTGTATTGCGAGCGTCCGTGGCAAAAAATCACACCGTGACTCGCGTGGCGAACTTTTGTCAATTAATGCTAATATTGGCATATATTGTCACACGTGGGTGCGATGTTTTTCACTGAAATGAAAAAGTTTAAAAATCACAAAAATATGATTTTTGGACATATTGGAGTGTATTGGTTGCGTCCGTGGCAAAAAATCACTCCGTGACTCGTGCGACATTCTTTTGTCAATTAATGCTAATATTGGCACATGTGCGTACGATGTTTTTCACCGGAATGAAAAAGTTAAAAAAAACACGAAAACATGATTTTTGGACATATTGGAGTGTGTTTGGTGCGTTCGTGGCAAAAGATAACTCCGTGACATGCGCGGCGAACTTTTCTCAATTAATGCCAATATTGGAATATATTGTCACACGTGGGTGCGATGTTTTTCACCAGAATGAAAAACTTCAAAAAACACCAAAACATGATTTTTGAACATATTGGAGTGTATTGGGTGTGTCCGTGGCAAAAAATCACTCCGTGACTCGCGCGACGAGCTTTTGTCTATTAATGCCAATATTGGCATATATTGTCACACGTGGGTGCGATTTTTTTCACCGAATGAAAAAGCTCAAAAATCATCAAAAGATGATTTTTTGAAAATATTGGAGTGTATTGGGTGCATCCGTGGAAAAAAAAACCACTCCGTGCCTCGCAGGGCAGTCTTTTGACAATTAATGCCAATATTGGCATATATTGCCACACGTGGGTGCGTCCGTGTAAAAAATCACTCTGTGACTCACGTGACGAACTTTTGTCAATTAATGCCTGTTTTGTCATATATTGTCACACGTGGGTGCGATGTTTTTCACCGGAATGAAAAAGTTCAAAAAGCACAAAAACATTATTTTTGGACATATTGGAGTGTATTGGGAGCGTTTGTGGCAAATAATCACTCCGTGACTCGCGCGGCGAACTTTTGTCAATTATTGCCAATTTTGGCATATATTGTCACACGTTGGTGCGATGTTTTTCACCTGAATGAAAAAGTTTAAAAAGCACTAAAAGATTATTTTTGGACATATTGGAGTGTCTGGGGTGCATCCGTGGCAAAAAGTTACTCCGTGGCTCGTGCGGCGAACTTTTGTCAATTAATGCCAATATTGGCATATATTGTCGCACGGGGTTGCGATGTTTTTCACCGGAATGAAAACGTTCCAAAATCACCAAAAGATGATTTTTGGACATATTGGAATGTATTGGGTGCGTCCGTGGCAAAAGGATACTCCGTGAGCCATGCGACAAACTTTTGTCAATTAATGCCAATATTGGCATAAATTGTCACACGTGGGTGCGATGTTTTTCACCAGAATGAAAAAGTTCGAAAAGCACCAAAACATGATTTTTGGATATATTGGAGTATATTGGGAGCGTCCGTGGCTAAAAATCACTACGTGACTCGCGCGACGAACTTTTGTCAATTAATACCAATATTAGGATATATTGTCGCACGTGGTTGCGATGTTTTTCACCGGAATGAAAAAGTTCAAAAAGCACCAAAGGATGATTTTTGGACATATTCGAGTGTATTGGGAGCCTCCGTGGCAAAAAATCACACCGTGGCTCGCACGGCAAACATTTATCAATTAATGCCAATATTGGCATATATTGCCATACGTGGGTGCGATGTCTTTCACCGGAATGAAAAAGTTCAAAAGGCACCAAAACATGATTTTTGGACATATTTGGGTGTATTGGGTGGTCCGTGGCAAAAAAATCACTACGTGCCTCGTGTCGCGAACTTTTATCAATTAATGCCAACGTTGGCATATATTGTCACACGTTGGTGTGATGTTTTTCACCAGAATGAAAAAGTTGAAAAAGCAGCAAAACATGATTTTTGGACATATTGGAGTATATTGGGAGCGTCCGTGGCTAAAAATCACACAGTGGCTCGCGCGGCGAACTTATGTCAATTAATGCCAATATTGGTATACATTTGCACACGTGGATGCAATGTTTTTCACCGGAATAAAATAGTTCAGAAAGCACCAAAACATGATTTTTTGACATATTGGAGTGTATTTGGTGCGTCCGTGCAAAAAGTCACTCCGTGACTCGTGTCGCGAACTTTTATCAATTAATGCCAATATTGGCACATATTGTCACACGTGGGTGCGATGTTTTCCACCAGAATGAAAAAGTTCAAAAAAAACCAAAACGTGATTTTTGGACATATTGGAGTGTATTGGGAGCGTCCGTGGCTAAAAATCACTCCGTGACTCGCGCGGCGAACTTTTGTCAATTAATGCCAATATTGGCATATATTGTCGCACATGGTTGCGATGTTTTTCACTGGAATGAAAAAGTTCAGAGGGCACCAAAACATGATTTTTGGACATATTGGAGTGTATTGGGAGCGTCCGTGGCTAAAAATCACTCCGTGACTCGCGCGGCGAACTTTTGTCAATTAATGCCAATATTGGCACATATTGTCGCACATGGTTGCAATGTTTTTCACCGGAATGAAAAAGTTTAGAGGGCACCAAAACATGATTTTTTGACATATTGGAGTGTATTAGGTGTGCCCGTGGCAAAAAATCACACCATGACTCGCGCGGCGATCTTTTGTCTATTAATTCCAATATTGGCATATATTGTCACATGTGGGTGCGATGTTTTTCACCAGAATGAAAAGGTTCAAAAATCACCAAAAGAAAATTTTTTTTGGACATATTGGAGTGTTCTAGGTGCATCCGTTGCAAAAAAAACCACTTCGTGCCTCGCGGGGGCAGTCTTTCGTCAATAAATGCCAATATTGGCATATATTGGCACATGTGGGTGCGTCCGTGCAAAAAATCACTCTATGACTCGCGCGGCGAACTTTTATCAATTAATGCCAATTTTGTCATATATTGTCACACGTGGGTGCGATGATTTTCACCGGAATGAAAAAGTTTAAAAGGCACCAAAACATGACTTTTGGACATATTTGGGTGTATTGGGTGGTCCGTGGCAAAAAATCACTACGTGCCTCGTGGGGCAATCTTATGTCAATTAATGCCAATATTGGCATACATTGGCACACATGGATGCGATGTTTTTCACCAGAATAAAAAACTTAAGAAAGCACCAAAACATGATTTGTTGACATATTGGAGTGTATTTGGTGCGTCCGTGCAAAAAATCACACCGTGACTCGCGCGGCGAACTTTTGTCAATTAATGCCAATATTGGCATATATTGTCACACGTGGGTGCAATGTTTTTCACCAGAATGAAAAAGTTCAAAAACCACCAAAACATGATTTTTCGACATATTGGAGTATATTGGGAGCGTCCATGGCTAAAAATCACTCCGTGACTCGCGCGACGAACTTTTGTCAATTAATGCCAATATTGGCATATATTGTCGCACGTGGTTGTGATGTTTTTCACCGGAATGAAAAAGTTCAAAAAGCACCAAAGGATGATTTTTGGACATATTGGAGTGTATTGGGAGGGTCCGTGGCTAAAAATCACACCGTAGCTCGCACGGCGAAATTTTGTTAATTAATGGCAATATTGGCATATATTGTCATACGTGGGTGCGATGTTTTTCACCGGAATGAAAAAGTTCAAAAGGCACTAAAACATGATTTTTGGACATATTTGGGTGTATTGGGTGGTCCATGGCAAAAAAAATCACTACGTGCCTCGTGTCCCGAACTTTTATCAATTAATGCCAACATTGGCATATATTGTCACACATTGGTGTGATGTTTTTCACCAGAATAAAAAGGTTGAAAAAGCAGCAAAACATGATTTTTGGACATATTGGAGTGTATTGGGAGCGTCCGTGGCTAAAAATCACACCGTGGCTCGCGCGGCGAACTTATGTCAATTAATGCCAATATTGGTATACATTGGCACACGTGGATGCAATGTTTTTCAACGGAATGAAAAAGTTCAGAAAGCACCAAAACATGATTTTTTGACATATTGGAGTGTATTTGGTGCGTCCGTGCAAAAAGTCACTCCGTGACTCGTGTCGCGAACTTTTATCAATTAATGCCAATATTGGCACATATTGTCACACGTGGGTGCGATGTTTTTCACCAGAATGAAGAAGTTCAGAAAGCACTAAAACGTGATTTTTGGACATATTGGAGTGTATTGGGAGCGTCCGTGGCTAAAAGTCACTCCGTGACTCGCGCGGTGAACTTTTGTCAATTAATGCGAATATTGGCATATATTGTGGCACGTGGTTGCGATGTTTGGCATATAAAGCGTCCTCCCCATCGGTAAGTCTCTTGAGTCGTTAACTTTGTAGTCGGAAAATGTGCCCCTCAAATCGTACTTGGTTTAGTTAGGCCTTGGACGCGTCTCCGCCACCTCCATGACGGCAGAAGCTGGTGACGCTAGGCGAGAAGTAAGTCGACGGAAATTGAAGTCCTTCCTTTAGTTGAAGTTCTGGCGACTAGTCTTGATGTCCGAATGTGATAATCTTCTGTAGGTCAGTGCGGCCGAAGGCAGCGCAAGACGGGTCCGGTGGGAACTCCAGTGCGTCTCCTGCGGTGGCCTCGACTGATGTCGTGGTCGCATCGAGAAGCCGTGAGGCGACGCCCAGCGGCCCAGCCAGTGATCTCGGACCTGCTCGTGGCCCGCCTGCTGACGTCATCACCTGGGGGGAGCTCCAAGTCGAGATGGGGCGTCTCCTCGAAGCTGGTGCTCGCGGCATAAGTCGCGAGATTGCCGAGGCGAGGACAGCGGCGGCGTCATCGGCAAACGAGCGCGCCGACAAGCTGGCACGTGACCTGGCGGAGGTTCGTGAGGACCTCCAGAAGATGAGGCAACGAGCGACAGCGGCGGGGACTCGAGGACCGAATGGCGGAACTCGAGAACAACCTGTCAGAGCTCCGTGGCTCGTTGCGGGTCACCTACACCGGCCTACACCAGCTCGCCGGGGAATGTGGTGTTACGACCACGATCCCGGTGAACCCCGATGAGTTCTCGCTGACGACTTCGCTCGCGAAACTAGCCACAATGATGGAGGCGATACCCTCCAAGCATGCGGCCATGATCGGGGAGGAGGCGTCCAATGGGATCTACACCGGGGCGTGTCATGTCCTCGCGTGCGTCTGGTTGGCGCACCCTGAACTTGATCTCCAGCGGATCTTAGATCAGGGGGCGACGAACGACGCGCGTAGAGGTGTGATGGAGGAAGTCGGCGATCTGGGAGAGTCTGTTCTCCTACTTTTTGAAGAGTAGGATCTCAGTTCCCTTGTACTCTTTAACCAGTCATGCCTTATAAAACTGTGTTGGCCTGTGTGCGGTCGTCACTTTAGTTTCCTTCAGCATTTTGATTCCGAGTACTTTGTTGTCATCTGTAGAGATGTTGATGTCGAGGATGTTCAGCAGCGTGGGCAGCCTGAGTCGCCAGCAATCATTCCGGCTCTTGCGTTTGAGCCACACGCGTCGCCGGACGATGTAGATCAGAATTTACCCGTGGGAACGGGGATGGCGACGACTTCCTTAGGTTGGTGGTCTTTTCATCCCTTTTGCTCCTCCGACTTGATTTGCTGTCTTCTCGAAAGAGAAGAGCAGCTTGACTTAGTCGTTTCTATGCTGAGCAGATCTCGAGAGAGCACTTGCTGACCAAAATCGTTGTATCCAATATTGGAAGACGAAATTTGAAGTAGCGGAACTCGAGAGAACTATGCTGGAAGTAAAGATGGAGCAAGCTGTGGAAACACTCTGAGGTCGTGAGGTGTGGCTCAACTCGTACTTGAAGAGTTGCTACACGTCCATGGCCAGAGTTTGTAGAGAGCTCCGAGTACCCCGTGGAGATCCTGAGGAGTCGGCGGCCGGATACATCTCATGGCTGAATGGGGCCTGTACTCAGCTCGAAGGCGTCGGCAAACGTATTAACGAAGCCCTGAAGCAAGAGTGCCGTCGATCGAGCCGATTTGCCGGAGGGCACGTGTTGGCTTGCATGCGAGATCATCATCCGCAACTGCACCTCGAGTTCCTCCATGAAGGGTTTGCTCGTTCTTGGAGAACTCCGGCGGAGATAGACCATCTGGCGAAGTCGATGGCGCCGCTGGTGGAGAAAGTCTTCTGGTCTATGGACTGACGTTGGCCTTCCTGGTAGTCTTTGTACCCTGTGATAGATATCTTAGGGAAAAGTGTAATATAGTTTTGGATTTGTGTAAAATTGTAAGAAGTACTTTGTGAAATAGAAAAGAAGTCTATCTTAACGAAGCTTTCTTACTCTGGATATAGTGTGTAAGAGTGTCTTCTCACTTCACGACTTTGGTCAGTCGCTTGAGTCGTACACTCTCCCTAGCCCCCAGCCTTGTCGTCGGAGAATTCTTCTCGGAAGATAAGGCTCTTAGACCTTTGACCTGCCTCGGTTGAACAAGCACTGATCCTAGCCCCCAGCCGTGAAGTTGGAAAGTTAATTTCCGATTATGCGGCTTGGTTAATACTGTCACACCCTGAAGTTCTTTCCCAAGCCTAAATTGAAGTTATAAATGGTCTCAAGAAAATACCAGTGTAACGCAAGAGTAAACCTTAATAAATTAATGCAAATAATAATCGGATTTGGCATGTGGAATTTTTCTTGAGTTCTACATGTCGAAATATACTAACAAGATTTTTAGTGGAAATCTCAGAGCTCTAGAAATAATGTTAACATTTTAAAAATGAGCACAAGCAATATTTAATCCTAGGAAAATCCTTTTTCCTTCTTTTTCATTTTTCTTATCTCTTTCCTTCATTTGGGCCGCCGGCCCATTCTCCTTCCCCCCCCTTCTTCCCGATGGGCCGGCCGACAGGCCGAGGCCCAGCCGAGCCGGCCGCCTCCCTCCTCTCCCCCGGGGTCGCCGACAGGTGGGGCCCCCCTGTCGGGCCCGTCCCCTTCCTCCAGCTGGCGCCGCCCGCGCCCCCGCAACCGCTGCCGCGCCCACGCTCCCGCCTCCTCTGGGCCACGTCGGCCACGCCCGCGCATGTGCCGCATCTCCCGCACCCACTCTCCCTCCCGCTCGCCCGCACCCGTGCCCGAGATGGCCGGGATTCGAAATTCGAATCCCGCCTCTCTCTCCACCTCCACCTCCCCACGTCGGCCGGCAAAATCGGGCCACTCCCGGCCGTTCCCGACCTCCCCGCCCCTATAAAATCCATCCCCGCATCCTCCTCCCCTCTTTTCCTTTTTCCGCCGGCCTCTCCCGAGCTCTCCATCGATCCCGCACTGTGCACCCACCCGCCGCCGCCTCTCCCACTACTCCGGCCACCTCTAACCGCCGCTAGGTTCGTCGCCGCACCGCGCCGCTGCCGCCGTTGGGTTCGTGTGGTCGAGGTCCACCTCGTCCACCCCTCCTCCGTCGAGGTTCGCCGCCGGTGCCCCATCCCCATCGTGCGCCGGTGAGTGACGCCATGGCCGCCGCCTTCGGCCGGCGCCCTCGCCCTCTCGCACTCTCCTCTCTCCCTCTAACCCCTCTCCTTTTGTTCGTTAGGAGGTTCCGGAGCTCGTCCCGCCGTCACCATCGTCCTCCGTTGCTCGCCGTCGACGATCGTCGTTGGTGAGGCCTCTCCTCCTCTTCCTCTCTCTCTCCCGCACCGTTTAGCCATCGCGCCGCCGCTTAGCCGCGTAGCGGCCGCCTCGCCGCGACGCAGCCGCTCTCCGCCGCCGGTCGGTCGCCGCCGGCCACCGTCTCGCGCCGCTGCCGTATGCGCGCCGCGCCGTCGCGCGCCATGGACGCCGGGCCGGTTTGCGTCGTGCCCGCGCGCGCCGGCCGCGAGCTCCCACCGCCGTCCGGGGCCGTCGGTTCCGCTGCCGCGTGGCCGCCGCGTGTGCACCACGTGGTGCGCAGCTCCTCCTGGTCCGTGGACCCGGTCCACCGTGGACCGCCCTCCCCGAGTCACTGCCATGTGGGGCCCGCATGTCGGCGCCGCCCCTTCTCTCTCGCCGGGATTTATTTATTGCGCAATAATTCAATTAAGGATTTATCTGTTTATAGTAAAAACACAGTGAATCTTCTAAAATTCGTAACTAATTCATCCGAGCTCTGTTTAAGCCCATTCAAGTCTCAGTAAATCAAGAAAAATGCGTAGAATCCATTAAAAATTGTTTTGTTCTCTGTTTCTGTAGTCTTATAGCCTGTTTGTATTGTTTGCCTTGTATTAATTATTACAACTGTTTAATTCTCTCAACTTCTGTTTATAAATGCTCGCTTTATGCAAATGAACCACTCTAGCTCTCCTTGATAATTCCCTGCATCATACCCCTATTCCGGTATGACTTGCTGAGTACAGTGGGTAGTACTCAGTCTTGCTCTATTTTCCCCAAACCCCAGAGTTTGAGTATGCATCAGATGGTGGCTTCTCCGAGGAGTAGGCTTCGTCCGTGCTGTCGAGGATGCCTGTGGAGTGGTGATCCCGCTGCGGTTCAAGTCAAGGCTTAGCTCCAGTTATCTTTTAGTTTTCCGCTGCATTTATGTAAGACTTTTATAATGTTTGTAAGACGTGGATCTGTATGTCAACTTTGTCGTTTGTGTACCCCGGCCGGTCCTGGACGGGGATTTTAATGCACATTCTGCTTGGAATTCTATTCGGGAATTTTTGGGCGTGACAAATACGCACGGTGAGAACTCTTACACGACTAGATCTTACGTGGTCTTTGGTCTCTACAGGATCCGACAAGGCCTTATCGGCTCTGGGCGTCCCCAACCGAAGATCCCTTAGGTTCCTCGGAGGCCTTGTCAAGACGGCGTAAAGGGACATGAGGATAGGTTTCAACGCTAGGTGTCATCTGGGTAAGGGATCATCGGGCAGGAACACTTTGATTGTAATCTGCGCCTGAAAATAGGCTTTATTAATGCTGTAAGGTGTCTTACAGGTATGGATACTATTGACTTATACATAGAATTTACGTAGTTGATCAATGTTCCAAGAATTTGCCAACTCGCGACCATCACCGTCTGCAATTTTGCATGCGTCTAGCCGCAAGACTTGTGTGATCGTGTATGGTCCTTCCCATTTGGGTAAGAGCTTGTTTCGCCCTGCTTGGCTTTGAACTCGTCGGAGGACGTAGTCGCCGATCAAAAGTATGCGTGCTCGGATGCAGTTCTCGTGGTAATGGCGGAGGGCTTGTTGGTAGCTGGCTGCTCGGACGGCAACTCGTTCGTGATGTTCCTCGAGTAGATTCACATCGTCGTTTCGCTACTCCTCCTGATCCTCATCGGAATACTTCTGTACTCGTGTACTTTGATGTCGTAGCTTGCTGGGGAGCATGGCCTCTGAGCCATACACGAGGAAGAAGGGTGTTTCCTTGTTAGACGTTGTCGGTGTGGTACGTACGGGCCATAGTACTGATGGGAGTTCTTCGACCCATTTCTTGTCATGTGACATGAGCCTGTCGTAGACGCGGGTCTTGATCCCTTGTAGTACTATGCCGTTTGCCCCCTCGACTTGTCTGTTGCTTTGAGGGTGAGAAACGAGGCGAAGCAGATCTTGACTCCTAGTCCGATACAGTAATCCTGGAAATCGGCGCTAATGAACTGGGAGCCGTTGTCGGTTATGATGCGGTGCGGCAGTCCGTATCTGCAAAATATCCCTTTGATAAATTTGATGGCGTTGTCGGCCTTGATTTCCCCCGTGGGTGTCGCTTCGATCCACTTGGTGAATTTGTCAATCGCCACGAATAGGAACCTATAGCCGCCCTGTCCTCGTGGGAATGGCCCGAGTATGTCTAGCCCCCAGCACGAGAACGGCCAAGTAAGAGGGATAGTCTGGAGCGCTCGCGCGGGTAGCTTTGTGTGTTTATTGTGGAATTGACAGGCTTTACACCACTGGACCATGTCGCATGCATCTTTGAGGGCGGTTGGCCAGAAAAACCCTTGTCGAAAAGCTTTCCCAACCAATGTCCGACCGGCGGCGTGTGACCCACAGATCCCTTCATTTATGTCAAGGAGGAGGTGTCTGCCGTCATCGGACGAGACGCATTTGAGAAGTACCCCATTTGGCACTTTCTTGTATAGATCGTTGCCGATCATACAGTAGATTTTTGCTTTACGGGTTATTTTCTCTGCTTCTGCGTCATCCTCGGGCAACTCTTCACTGTTGATGAATTTAATCAGTGGGGTGCGCCAGTCGTCTGTGGTCTCGATATTGGCAACGGCGCTTCTGCCTCTGTAGCCTCGGAGCTGATGTCGAGGGCGACTGGGTTACCTTCGCCGCTAACCTCTTTCACTGTTGGCTTTGTCAGGACGTCTAGAAAAGTGCCGGGCTCGAGTGGTTCTCGTCTGGACGCACGCCGTGCTAGATCATCTGGCTCGATGTTGTCCTTGCGGTATACGTGTCAGACCTCGATTCCATCGAACCTTTTCTCCAGCTTCCTGACTTCTGCGAGATACTTGGATAACTCGGTGTTAGAGCATTTATAATCTTTGTGCACCTGGTTCGCGACTAGTTCGGAGTCCCCTTTCGCGATCAGTCGCTTGACTCCAAGTGCGGCTGCAGCTCTTATCCCGGCGAGTAGTCCTTCGTACTCGACTGTGTTATTGGTTGCCCTGAAGTTGAGGTGGATTGCATGCTTGAATTGATCTCCGAAAGGTGATGTCAAGATGAATCCTGCCCCTGCTCCTTGGCTGTTGAGTGCGCCATCGAACGCCATTGTCCATGTTTCGTTGTCGATTTGGTTGTCTGATTTGTTATCAGGCATAGTCCAATCAGCTACGAAGTCGGCGAGTACCTGGGACTTGATGGCTGTTCGTGGCACAAAGTGGACATCAAACTGGCTTGAAAGTCGTGGGTGACTTCATGTTCTCGATTGCCTTGATCTTCTCGGGATTTGCTTCTATTCCTCTGCCAGAGACGAGGAAACCAAGCAGCTTGCCCGACGGTACTCCGAACGTGCACTTCTCTGGATTGAGCATGAGGCGATATCGTCGGAGGTTGTCGAACATTTCCCGCAGATCGTCAATCAATGAGTCGCTTGTCTTGGTCTTGACAACAATGTCGTCGACGTAGGCCTCGACATTGTTTCCAAGCTGGTCGCTATGTGCGCCCTGGACCGTGCGCTGGAAAGTATTCCATGCGGTGATCAGTCCGAATGGCATCTTAACATAGCAGAATACCCCGAACGGCGTGATGAATGCTGTCTTCTCCTCGTCCTCTTTCGCCACGTTGATTTGGTGGTAGCTGGAGTAAGCGTTGAGAAAGCTCAACAGCTAACAACCGGCTGTTGTGTCCACCAGTTGGTCTATTCGAGGAACAGGGAAGTGATCCTTGGGACACGCCTTGTTGAGGTCGGTGAAATCGACACACATTCTCCATTTCCCGTTGGCCTTCCGCACCATGACTGGATTGGCTAGCCACTCTGGATGTAGTACCACTTTGATGAAACCAGCTTTGAGAAGTTTGTCGAGCTCTTCTCGTATGGCTTGTTTTCGATCTGGTGCAAATCTCCGCAGTTTTTGCTTTACTGGCTTGGCATCGGGTCGCACCATGAGTTTGTGCTCAATCACCTCCCTGGGGACCCCCGGCATGTCGGACGGCTGCCAAGCGAACACGTCAGCATTGTCGCGGAGGAAGGTGATGAGCGCAAATTCCTTTTTCTCGCTTAGTGATGCCCCGATCTTGACAGTCTTGTCGGAGTTGGCACTAGAGAGTGGAACGATCTTGATCGCGCCGTCCGGTTTCGGCGTCTTATTTGTTTTGCTCACTTTCTTGGGTGGCTCAGTTGTGGCGGGTTGGCTGGGCGTGTGCTCGACCATGTCGAGGCTCCGCTTATCGCATTGTACTGCCAGCTTTGCGTTCCCTTGAATAGTGATTGTTCCCTTCGGTCCCGGCATCTTGAGCACTTGATACGCGTAGTGAGATGTGGCCATGAACTTCACGAGTGCAGTTCTCCCGATGATGGCATTATACGCTGTATCGAATTCAGCGACATCAAAGGTGATCTGCTCCGTTCGGAAGTTGTTTGCTTGGCCAAAAGTCACAGGCAACGTAATTTTGCCCAATGGTTTGGACGAGGACTGGGGAGTGATTCCATGGAAGGGTTGATCGGTGGGTGTCAACTCGCTTCGTGGGATTCCCATCGCGTCCAAGGTGCTGGCGAAGAGAAGGTTGATTGAGTTGTCACCGTCGATGAGAACCCGCGCGACCTTGATGTTCCGAATAGTGGGTTCGACCACGATCGGATAGCGTCCTGGGATGACGGCAGTCTTGGGGTGGTCTTCTTCCAAAAATTCTATCTTCTGTTCAAACCACTTCATCTTGGGTGCAATCCCCTACCATGTCGAACAGACTTCACGTTCCACTTTCTTGTATTCTCGCTTTGAGGAGTACGCTGTGGAACCTCCGAAAATGTGTGAGACGTGGAGGTCAGAGTCTGGATATGCTGAGTCCGATTCCTGAGCAGCCGCCTCCGCATCCTTCTCGACCACGCGTACTCGCTTGCCTTTTTCCAATGCTATGTGCTTCTCGAGCGACTTTTTGAAAACAAGGCAATCTTCCAAAGAATGTCTGTCCGTCTTGTGTATGGGGCACCATGCTTTCTTCGCGTCGCTACCTTGTGGGTCTGGGCGCTTGGGAGGGTTCGCGTATTCTGCTGCGAGAACTTCTGCTTGAGCTTTCCTTTTCCCACTCTTGCGATTTTTCTTCTTGCTTGACTCAGGTGCGTCCGTGGCTGGTTTCTTCTCTCCCCCGGTCTTCGGCTTATCGTTCTTGCGTCTCAGTGCATCGTCCGCGTGGGCGCATCGCTCGACAATCTCGAATAGTCTCCGGGTAGTTGTGATGCGTCTTGTTGCGAACTCCTGGGTAGTATAGCGATCTCTGACACCGGACTTGAAGGCGCGAATTATAGAAGCGTCGGTGATTTCGGGGATTGTATTTCTGCACTCATTAAATCGCCGAACATATTTCCTCAAGGATTCACCCGAGTTCTGTGTCAACGCATGTAGGTCGTCTTCAATCGCGTGGCGCTTGTAAGTTCCTTGGAAGTTGGCGACGAACTGCTGCCACAGGTCTCCCCACGAAGAAATCGAGTAGGGCAGGAGATGCATCAGCCATGAACGCGCAGAGCCTTTCAATGCAGTTGGCAAATAATTCGCCAACGCGTTGTCGTCTGCTCCGGCAGCATAGAGTACTGTGGAGTAGACTTGAAGGAATTCTTCTAGGTCGGTACTCCCATCATACTTCTCTATTGCTCCTGGTCGGAATCTCTCAGGCCATCGGACATCACGCAAGGAACGATTGAAAGCCCTACACCCAGCGCTGGGGGCGGTGGGTTGTTGGTGATCGTGTGTCCTTCGTGGATGTCTGTCTGACGATGAGGATGAAGAAGAAGACGACGATGACGATGGGTCAGCCGGTATAGGATTACGAGGACATCGGCCGGGTTCTCGAGAATCCTGTCGTCGCCTTCCGTTGTTGTCCCGGCACCGACCTCTGTCGTCTTCGTCATTATGGCGGTGTCCTCGACCAGTATCGCCCTGCATCCGCCGCTCGCGATCATCGTGATCATGGCGGTTGTGGCGGTTATCACGGTCTCGGTCTTCGTTCGAGCGGCCTCCTCATTTTTCATTATCGTGATGTCGTGAAGAGACGCGATGCCTGGAACGGTTCCCGTTATCTCGTGTGCGTCGTGCCTCTCGGCGGCCATTCAAGTGATCGCGGAGATCACCGGTGCCGCGAGGTGGAGGGGTAGCTCGATAAGGCGACTCCCGCTGTTCGGGGTTTTCGCCATTGACACCGCCAGTTGGTGGCTGTTCCGGGTGCGCTGCAGCAGCGGCCTCTTCAAACGCGTTGCTGAGGTTGGTCACTGATTCCCGTAGCCGTTCTTTCCACTGTGCGAGATCATCGTTCAGAACAGGATCATAGGGGGTCTCCCTCAGTATTGCGTTGATGGTCCTGATGTGCTGAGCCGGTGTAGTCACTTGATTTTCCGCTTCCGCATTAGCACGTGCTGACGTGTTGGTCCCGTCGATAGCCAATACCTCGCGGGGCGTACTTGTTGGCGACGAGCCATAGTCCTCGAGTAGATGCATAACTGATGGTTTGTGGGAATCGATGTCGATTACGCTAACGAATCGATCTGAAACCAGCGTCGTTCCTTGTTCCTTGTCTTCATCTCTAAGGGATATGCCTGACTACTGGACCTTAGGAGATGACGTCTTCATGACGCTGAGAAAGACCTTGCAGCTTGAGAGGTCGTGATTCTTTGTCTTGTGAATAGGACAATAGACATCATGGGTTGGAGAAATACGCTGAATTCCACGCTCTGTGCAGACGCGAATTTCAGCGTGGACGTTGAGAAAAACCCAGCAGGCTTGCAAAGTGTGTTTCTTGGTTTTGTGGATAGGACACCAGGACCTTGTCGCTTCGAACGTTATTCTCGTCGGCTCGTGATTCTTGTCGGAACGACAAGGTTTGGCCGTATGAGAATCCTTCTCGAGCTTGGATGTCGTCGACGTTCCGTTCTCCGCTTCGGCGGGAGGATCCTTCGACATGGAGTCGTCCTGGGTTCTAGCCACTGCGTTCTCGTTTCCGGTCATTGATGGACCGGCTGAGATCGGCATCGTGGTTTAAACCGGGAAGATGATTTTGCCGACTTGAGTCCACACCAGCATTGTTGAAGCAGGAACTCTCTGGTTGAGGTTGGTGTGACGCTGTTGTCGATGAAGCTGGATTACATAGTAGTAGAACCTTGAGCACCAAGTGCCCCTACCTGGCGCGCAACTGTCGACGGGTGATACCCATAGACCGGATATAGAGGGTATTGGGGTACGTTGGTACAAGGATCTACGTAATACGACATCAAGCAGACAGAAAATGAAGATTATACTAGTTCAGGCCCCTTGATAGGTAATAGCCCTAATCCAGTTGATATGGGATTATATAATGGAAATCACAGGTTACAAAGGGAATGATGGAACTCGATGAAACTGGCGAGATCGTAATCGAGTTGGTTCGACTAGATCTCCCGGCGACTTGGCTCCTGCGGGCTCCGACTTCGTAGGCTGTGGTGGTTGTGTTGGCTCTGAGATTCGATGCCTTAGGTCCTCCCAGGGGGTCCCTTTTATATCGCAGGTCAGGCGGTTCCCAAGTAGGACTCGGAGACATCGGACACTGCACGATACATTGACGACCCAGTCCTGTCCGAGTAGGACTCTTTCCATCTGCAAACTCCGTGAAGGATTTCCTTAATGTATACAGAGAACGTCCATATACGCGCAGGCATGCCATATCGATATGTGACGTATATTGAAGGGTAAAGGGTATGCCTTACCCGTAACCCTGACAGGAGTGTATTGGGAGCGTCCGTGGCTAAAAATCACTCCGTGACTCGCGCGGCGAACTTTTGTCAATTAATGACAATATTGGCATATATTGTCGCACGTGGTTGCGATGTTTTTCACCAGAATGAAAAAGTTCAAAAGGCACCAAAACATGATTTTTGGACATATTGGAGTGTATTGGTTGTGTCCGTAGCAAAAAATCACTCCATGACTCGCGCGGCGATCTTTTGTCTATTAATGCCAATACTAGCATATATTGTCACATGTGGGTGCGATGTTTTTCACCAGAATGAAAAAGTTCAAAAATCACCAAAAGATGATTTTTTTTTTTGGACATATTGGAGTGTATTGGGTGCATCCGTGGCAAAAAAACCACTACGTGCCTCGCGGGGCGGTCTTTCGCCAATTAATGCCAATATTGGCATATATTGGCATATGTGGGTGCATACGTGCAAAAAATCACTCTGTGACTCGCTCGGTGAACTTTTGTCAATTAATGCCAATTTTGTCATATATTGTCACACGTGGGTGTGCTGTTTTTCACCAGAATGAAAAAGTTCAAAAAGCAGAAAAACATGATTTTTGGACATATTGGAGTGTATTGTGTGCGTTCGTTGCAAAAACTCACTTCGTGATACGCACGGCGAACTTTTGTCAATTAATGCCAATATTTGCATATATTGGCCCACACGGGTGCAATGTTATTGACCGGAATGAAAAAGTTCAAAAAGCACTCCGTGACTCCGTGACAAATAATCACTCCGTGACTCGCGCGGCGAACTTTTTTCTATTAATGCCACTATTGGCATATATTGTCACACGTTGGTGCGATGTTTTTCACCGGAATGAAAAAGTTTAAAAAGCACCAAAAGATTATTTTTGGACATATTGGAGTGTATTGGGTGCATTCATGGCAAAAAGTTATTCCGTGGCTCGCGCGATGAACTTTTGTCAATTAATGCCAATATTGGCATATATGGTCATACGTGGGTGCGATATTTTTCACCCGAATGAAAAAAGTTTTAAAAGCACCAAAACATGTTTTTTGGACACATTGGAGTGTATTGCGTGCGTCCATGGCAAAAAGTTACTCATTGACTCGCGCGGCAAACTATTGTCAAGTAATGCCAATATTGGCATATATTGTTACATGTGGGTGCGATGTTTTTCACCAGAATGAAAAGTTTCAAAAAGCACCAAAACATGATTTTTGAACATATTGGAGTGTATTGGGAGTGTCCGTTACTAAAAATCACACCGTGGCTCGCACGGCGAACTTTTGTCAATTAATGCCAATGTTGGCATATATTGTCATACGTGGGTGCGATGTTTTTCACCAGAATGAAAAAGTTCAAAAGGCACCAAAACATGATTTTTGGACATATTTGGGTGTATTGGGCGGTCCGTGGATAAAAAAATCACTACGTGCCTCGCGGGGCGATCTGTTGGCAATTAATGCTAATATTGGCATACATTGGCACACATGGATGCAATGTTTTTCACCGGAATGTAAAAGTTCAGAAAGCACCAAAACATGATTTTTTTGACATGTTGGAGTGTATTTGGTGCGTCCGTGCAAACAATCACTCCGTGACTCGTGTCGCGAACTTTTATCCATTAATGCCAATATTGGCATATATTGTCACACGTGGGTGCGATGTTTTTCACCTGAATGAAAAGTTTCAAAAAACACCAAAACATGATTTTTGGACATATTGCAGTGTATTGGGAGCGTCCGTGGCTAAAAATCACACCGTGGCTCGCACGACGAACTTTTGTAAATTAATGCCAATATTGGCATATATTGTCATACGTGGGTGCGATGTTTTTCACCGGAATGAAAAAGTTCAAAAGGCACCAAAACATGATTTTTGGACATATTTGGGTGTATTGGGTGGTCCGTGGCAAAAAAATCACTACCTGCCTCGTGGGGCGATCTTTTGTGAACTAATGCTAATATTGGCATACATTGGCACACGTGGATGCAATGTTTTTCACCGGAATGAAAAAGTTCAGAAAGCACCGAAACATGATTTTTTTGACATATTGGAGTGTATTTGGTGCGTCTGTGCAAAAAGTCACTCCGTGACTCGTGTTGCGAACTTTTGTCAATTGATGCCAATATTGGCATATATTGTCACACGTTGGTGCAATGTTTTTCACTAGAATGAAAAAGATCAAAAAGCACTAAAACAGGATTTTTTGGACATATTGGAGTGTATTGGGAGCGTCCGTGGCTAAAAATCACTCCGTGACTCGCGCGGCGAACATTTGTCAATTAATGCCAATATTGGCATATATTGTTTCACGTGGTTGCGAAGATTTTCACCGGAATGAAAAAGTTCAAAAGGCACCAAAACATGATTTTTGGACATATTGGAGTGTACTGGGCGTGTCCGTAGCAAAAAATCACTCCATGACTCGCGCGGCGAACTTTTGTCTATTAATGCCAATATTGGCATATATTGTCACACGTGGGTGCGATCTTTTTCACCGGAATGAAAAGGTTCAAAAAGCAATAAAACATGATTTTTGGACATATTGGAGTGTATTGGGATCGTCCGTGGCAAATAATCACTCCGTGACTCGCGCGGCGAACTTTTGTCAATTAATGCCAATATTGGCATATATTGTCTCACGTTGGTGCGATGTTTTTTACCGGAATGAAAAAGTTTAAAAAGCACCAAAAGATTATTTTTTGACATATTGGACTGTATTGGGTGCATCCGTGGCTAAAAGTTACTCCGTGGCTCGCGCGGCGAACTTTTGTCAATTAATGCCAATATTGGTAAGCTACTTCTCCGCGTCGAGCAATGATGTGGAAAGGCCCCACAAACCTAGGTGCGAGCTTCCCTTTTGTCTGAAACCTGTGTACGCCCCGCAACGGCGTGACCCGAAGGTACACAAAATCGTCCACTGCGAATTCCAGGTTACGGCGTCGGTTATCTGCATAACTCTTCTGCCGAGACTGTTCCACCTTTAGGTTATCCCGAATGGTTCTGACTTTAGCTTCAGCTTCTCTCAGGATATTAGTCCCGAACACTTGACTTTCCCCAACTTGGTCCCACAATAGTGGTGTTCGGCATTTGCGGCCATACAACGCTTCATAGGGTGCCATTTGTATGCTGGCTTGATAGCTGTTATTGTAGGAGAACTCGGCATAGGGGCGACTCTTATCCCAAGTCTTCCCAAAATCTAGAACACAATCGCGGAGCATGTCTTCTAGGACCTGATTCAGACGCTTAGTCTGTCCATCGGTTTGCGGGTGATACGCGGTGCTGAAATTTAATCGGGTACCTAATTCTTCTTGGAGCTTCTTCCAGAAGTGAGAGGTGAATTGGCTTCCCCTATCAGATACAATTTTCTTAGGGACGCCATGGAGACTCACGATCCTAGCGAAGTAGAGTTCAGCTAATTTGTTCCCTCCATAGGTGGTCTTCACAGGAATAAACCGAGCTACCTTGGTTAGTCGATCCACGACTACCCATATAGAATCGTATCCGCCTTGGGTTTTTGGAAGTCCGGTAATGAAATCCATCCCAATTTCATCCTATTTCCATTCTGGTACTTGTAGTGGTTGGAGGAGTCCGGCAGGTCGTTGGTGCTCTGCCTTGATACGCTGGCACACATCACAAAGGGCCACGAACTCTGCAATTTCCCGCTTCATACTAACCCACCAGTATTTCTCTTTCAAGTCTAAGTACATCTTCGTGCTGCCAGGGTGGATGGAATAAGGACTTTCGTGAGCTTCCTGAAGTATCAACTGTTTAAGTTCCTTGTCGTCCGGAACGCATACACGATTTCCGTTCCATAGGGTTCCGTGTTCATCTTCTGTGAAACCAGCGGCTTTACCCTGTTTCATATTCTTGAGGATCCCATGCATATCTGGATAATTTTTTTGAGCCTCGCGGATTTGATCGAGCAAGGTAGGCTTGGCTTGCAGCGTAGCCAAGAATCCATGGCTAACGATGCTTAGGTTCAGGGCTTCCAATTGTTGATTAAGCTCCGGTGGAATGCCACGGATGCGAAGAGTGTTGCAATGGCTTTTTCGACTTAGCACGTCGGCGACCACGTTGGCCTTACCAGGGTGATAGTGGATTACCACATCATAATCCTTGATGAGCTCTAACCATCTTCTCTGCCGAAGATTCAGTTCCGACTGAGTGAAGATGTATTTCAAACTCTTACGATCGGTATATGTTTCACAGCGATTTCCAATGAGATAATGCCGCCAGATTTTTAGAGCATGAACCACAGCGGCCAACTCCAAATCACGGGTAGGGTAGTTGCCTTCATGAGGCCGTAGCTGGCGTGAAGCATAGGCTACCACATGGCCTTCCTACATTAATACGCACCCCAATCCTTGGCGCGAAGCATCACAGTACACCAGGAAGTCCTTGCGAGTATCCGGTAAGATTAACACCAGCGAGGAAACCAGCTTTTCTTTGAGAGTTTGGAATGGTTTCTCGCATTGCGGGCTCCACACAAATTTTTCTTCTTTCTTCAACAACTGCGTCATGGGTCTGGCAATTTTGGAGAAATTCTCGATGAATCTCCGGTAGTATCTGGCCAAACCCAAGAAGCTGCGGACCTGGGTGACTGTCTTGGGTTGCTTCCAATTAGTGACGGCGGTCACCGTTTCGGGATCCACAGTAACTCCTTTAGCTGATATCACATGCCCTAAGAACTGGACTTCGGACAACCAGAACTCACACTTGCTGAGCTTGGCATACAATTGGTGCTCCCGTAGCTTTCCCAACACTAAACGGAGATGCTGCTGATGGTCTTCCTCTGATTGTGAGTACACCAGTATGTCGTCAATAAAGACCACAACAAACTTATCCAGGTATTCCATGAACACTTTGTTCATTAAGTTCATGAAGAAGGCAGGAGCATTGGTTAGACCGAACGACATCGCCATGAATTCATACAGTCCGTATCGCGTGGTGAATGCGGTCTTCGGGATATCTTCTTCACGGATGCGCAACTGGTGATATCCAGAACGAAGATCAATCTTGGAGAATACAGTGGCACCTTTAAGCTGATCGAACAGATCTTCGATCCGGGGAAGAGGGTACTTGTTTTTGATAGTGACTTCATTGAGAGCTCTGTAGTCAACACACATCCTCTTTGTCTTGTCCTTCTTCTCCACAAAAATCACGGGAGCACCCCAGGGGGAAGTGCTCGGCCGTATATACCCCTTTTCTTTCAACTCTTCCAACTGCTTCTTGACTTCGGCCAATTCATTTGCTGCCATACGGTAGGGTCGCTTGTACAGAGGAGTGGTTTCTGGAACAAGATCTATCCGGAACTCAATCTCTCGCTTGGGCGGCATACCGGGTAGCTCTTCCGGAAACACATCTCCGAACTCACTGACCATGGGTATTTCTGGCAATCCTAGCTGATGAAGTATTGAACTGCCAGCGGAAGTTGGGGGTGCAAAGAAAACAACCGGTTGATCAGGCCCCTGATACAGAGTGACAGTGCGCCTTGCGCAATCCACTACTCCTTGGAATTGAGCCAACCAATTCATCCCGAGGATCACATCCAAGTTCTTGGTGTCTAGAAGAATAAGATCCGAGGGGAAAGGAATTCCCTGGATTTCTATAGGAACGGCAGGGCTATAATACTTTGTGGTCATAACACCTCAAGGGGTGGTGATGAGAAGAGGGTTCCTAAGCCTTTCTACCCCCAGCTGATTTCTCCCCACGAATGGCACAGATATAAGTGAGTGGGAAGCTCCAGAGTCGAACAAAATGGTAGCAGGGATGGAATGAATGAGGAACGTACCAACGATGACGTCTAGAGTTGTCAGCACATCCTCGGCAGTCACGTGGTTCACATGACCCCGAATGACATCCTTACCACCGTTGTTGGGGCGGGGAGGCGATTGGCCTTGCTGGCGCCTCAGCTTTGGGCATTTATCCGCAAAGTGCCTAGGCTCGAAGCAGTTGAAGCACAGACGCTGTTGACCTTGAGCATCCCTGCGGCCTTGTCCAGGCTACACGGCTGGTGCAGGAGGGCGGGGTGCACGGGTCCCTTGCTGATTCTGCTGCTGCTGCGGCTGTGGGACGCGTACCACGAATTGAGGTGGGGGCGCGGAGCGACGTTGTTGCTGCTGCTGCTGCGAGGAGGATCCCCCTTGGATAGGGATTGGTGTAGCGGATCCTTTGGTTAGCCCCCTGTTGGTTGCGGAAATTTGCCAAGCGACGCTTGTGCGACTCCAATTCCTTGTGCTTGGCTTCTAGGAGGATGCTCTTGTCCACCAGGCGCTGGAAATCAGGATAGTCCCCGGAGACCAGGTGCATAGATAGCTCAGGGTCCATCCCTGCCAGGAATTTCTCCTGCTTCTCCTCATCTTCACGAACATCCTCTGGGGCGTACTGGGCCAAATTATTGAACTCGTGCAAATACTCCATCACGGAGCGGTTGCCTTGCTTCAACTCCCGAAATTCCCTCTTCTTAAGGGCCATGACTCCGGCGGGCACATGGGTCCTCCGGAAGGCGGCGGTGAAACGGTCCCAGGTGATAGGCTGTCCCTCTGGCTGCGTAGCCTAGAAGTGGTCCCACCATAGAGATGCGGGCCCCTGCAGTTGGTGGGCGGCGAAGATGACTTTCTCCTCATCATTGCACTGTACGGTGTCCAACTTTTTCCCCACGGCATGCAACCAATCCAAAGCATCAACGGGGTTATGGGAGCTAGAGAAGGTAGGCGGGCGGATGCGGAGGAACTCGGCAAGCTTAGAGCGCTGCGGGGGTGGTGGTGGGGGTGGAGCATTGTGTTGCGGCGGATTCTTGATGTGGTGGAGGAAAGCAACCATCATGTTGGCCTGCTGGGCGAGGATTTGGGTGAGGATGGGGTTGGTGTCAGGTGGCGGTGGTGGTGGCGGGGGAGGAGGTGGAGGTGGGCTGCCATGGTTGTTGTGGTTGCTGCCTTCGGGGTGACTACCCTCACCGGTAGCAGCGCTTCTCCTGGTTGTCACCATCTGAAAATCCCACACAGAACCAGCAAACAGAGAGAGCTGACTATTAAAACTAACCACCCACGACTACCATAATTCTTGAATTTATTTCTGCTATTAAATTGGTTCATTAAGGTTCAAGTTGCTTATGCAAATAAAATAAAGACAGGCTCCGACACAGTTATACCACACACTGGTATAACCATGCCCCACACGACTCAAGAAGGAAAACAAACGAGAAGAACACACGCGTGAGCCTACTAGCTGCTCGTCTACTTCTGCGACGGGCCAGGGCGGAAGGTGAGCAACAGCACATCCTCCGTGCTACCAACGCCAGAGGCTCCCTCCTCCTGAGGAACCGAGGGCGCGGGCTCGGCGCAAGCGGTCTCCACGAAGCAGGTCCACGCCAAGGACTGACGAACAAGCTCAGGCCTGGAGGTACTCTTGCGGGCGGTGATCTTCAAGCTGCGGCAGACGCGGCGGCGCTGGGGGCAGCAGGCCTCCCCCTGAGCAATCTTGAGCTGACACAGCTGTGCCTCCACTGCGTCCAAGTCCTTCTTCAGCTTCAAATTCTCCTGACGCAGCTCCAGGATCTTCATGTTGTTCTCGACCAACCCACGGCGCACCATATGATGGAAGTCGATACGGGCCGCGTCGTATGCCTCCACCATGTGCGCCAGGTGCGTGATAGTAGCGTCATCCTCCGAGCTAGCATCCCTGAAGGTGGCGTAGTCGCGGGCTCCTCCTTGACGAGGGTGGTAGCGGTAGGGCGAGTGCCGCAACTCGTCCGGATAGCGCTGGTGAAGAGTGCCGATGGCGAGGAGCGCGGCGTTCTGGCAAGCGGCGGGGAAAGAGTCTCCACCCACGGTGACTGCCAATGAAGTCCTCTCGGGAGAGCCGGTGAGGATCACCGCAGTGACCTCCCAAGCGGCGCGGGGCTCTGCATCGTCACCATCCTGTTCCGGAAGCTTCTTGCCCTGGTGGTCCACTCCATGCGGATATCCCAGGACAACGCACATGCCCCGCAGCTCCAAAACAAAGCCAGTCAGATCCAGGCCATGACGGTTGAGGTTGCCGGCCATCTACAAACAAAAGCAAAAGAGAAAAGCAACATTTTAAAGATCAGCTTTTGACAATAAATGAAGCAGCAGGACAGAGAGAGACTAGAGGATTTTCACAAGTACGAAAGGATTTTTATTTCGAAAATATTGCTAAGGCTTGGGATCTAAGGCTCGTCCTAGGGTCAAGGAGGCTCTGATACCAACTTGTCACGACCGGAAATAACCCAACGGGCGTTCCTTACGTGCGTGTATTATTCCTTGTCCCAGGAGGCAAGGTACACCAAAAGTTGATACAATTCAGAGTTTAACAAGCGGAAGCGTAAATAGTTAATTTATTACATGGGCGGCGAAGGCCCAGCACACATGAAGACTAACGAAAAACAACGGAAGACTAGGGCGACGACCACAGGTGCTTGACGGCAGGCACGAGCTAGACACCAAAGCCTTCATCTTCCAGGAACTCCTCTTCTGGGTTTGGGAAAAATTGAGCAAGACTGAGTACAACCACCGTACTCAGTACACCCACAAGTGCAGAATAAATGCAAGGGAGTACAAGGGAGTTATAATATAGGGGGTTAGGGTTTGCAGTAAACAGCATTAAAAGACACTTAGTTGCTCAAAGCTACTTTGTAGACACGATCCTAGAGCTATACAATATTATTAATCAAGGCCGTGAACCCACACAAACCTGCCTTAACCCAAGGCCTACGATGATTCAGACCGAACTGGCAACCAGACCTAGATCCCAGCTCGTCCCAAGCCAACCCAGGCCAACCATTCCATATTTTAGTTGTTAAGCAGGTTTTAAGAATTCAAAACACTAACTTGGGTACATTGCTAGGCTTGCCCATAACCGAGGGCGAGGCTATTCGAATAGGTTATACTCTGATCAGAGGTGTACATCTTTACCCACCAGACACATCTTCCTCACGTGTAACCACGTGCCACATACCACCACGGTATACGGACGAAAGACGTGACATAGTTCCCAACCCATCCTAGCCATAGACAAGAGTACCGACCCAGCCCCACCTATGACCGGAACCTCCAGGACAGGTAGGCAGGACCGAGCCCCTAGCAGCAGGACACCAGCCCTGTGCCATGACATCTCGACTACCGGGCCGCAGCTCGTGTAGCCTTCATTTGTCCTAGAGATGTCCATCGACCCCCGACTTCGTCCATCTCCATCCGTGTACTTTTGTTTATAACCAGACTGAGCCACAAACTAAGCCTTACCCACCAGACATGTGGAAGTACGGTAGTGCTTTGCAACAGAGGCCCGAAGACCGGTCCTTATGTGGCCGAGGTGCTACTATCAAAACCATGCACCCTGAGCCCAGCCTAAAACCATTTTGAGGGTTTTGAAAAGAGGGGGTGTGAATCCAATTCCACAATAATCCAACCATTCCACAATGTCCAAGTGATATGAATATTCCCAAAGTCTAGGGTTATAAAACCACCTAATGTTTCCTATTTAAACAGCGAAGCATCTACCTAAATTCCTACTAGTGGTACCATGAATTGAGAACCACTAGTTGGATTTTTGTTTATTCTTGGGTGAACAAGGTAATAATAAAAATAACAATAATAATAAGGTCATAACAAAGGTAAATAGGCATGGCTAAATAAAACAGTGATAACGCGGGAATTTAAATAAAGCGATAATGCAATAATTTAAATCAAAATAATTTTATAAACTGGGATTCAATATGCTCAAGGATGATGTGACTTGCCTTGCTCGCTTTCCCAAACGTCGGCTTCAACCTCCACGTAGAGCGGATCTTCCGAAGCTGCAGCGTCTACACGACCAACGGAAAGGAAAAAGGCTTTTACTCTAATAAACTCCATATAACAAGCAGAAACAAAGCACAAAAATGGATTCTTGACTTCTTGAGGAAAAATTAGAGACTTGAACGGTCCAATTCCGAGTTCAAATGGCCAAGTTATGGCCATTTGAAGTTTATATGTTCTTTAAGTAAATATTTGCGAATTTCTTCATTTAAATTTTAATCTAAAAAGAATTTATTGCGTCAGCCGAGGGGAGGGGGCGCGCAGACCGGGTCCACGGGAGTGGGGCCCACGCGGCAGCCTCACGGTCCACGGTGGACCGGGCACACCCAGGCTCACACCGGCCGGCGCCGTGGGCCCCACGTGTCAGCCTCACCCGAGGGCGCGGGCGGCTGACGGCTGGGCCCCACGCGGTGGCCACACGGCTCGCCCGGAGGTGGCCACGACGGTGCAGCCGGCGGGAGGCGGCGCCCGCGCCCCTATGGTCGCCGGCGGCGGCCATAGGCACGGCGGAGCGGCGGCCGAGAGAGGGGAAGGGAAGGGGGAAAAGAGGCGGCAGTCCACGGCTCACCCCAGGTCGACGGCGACGACAAAGGAGGCGGCCGGAGCGGAGGAAGGCGGCGGCGCGGCTCGGGTGGACGGGGACGGTGGCGTTTCGGCAGTCGGCGAGCTCGGCGAGGTGGTGGACGGGGTCGGCGACGATGCGGCGAAGCCGGAGAAGGCGTCGCCGAGGCGGGAGACGGTCCCGGCGAGCGGAGAGGGCCGGCCGGAGGTCGTCGGCGACGGAGGAGAGAGAGGGCAACGGCGCGAGCTCGATTCCGGCGGGGAGACGGTGCGGCAAGTGGCGGAAACGGGCGAGGGAGGCGCGGGGAGGGTTTAAATAGGGTTGGGAGGGAGAGAGGGCGGCCGGCGGGGAAGGAAACCGGCGCGGGAGGTCCGGCCGCCATCAATGGCGCCGGCGAGATTTGCGGGAGCAAATCCGGACGTTTGAATGCGAGAGAGAGAGGGTGAAATGGGGGGAAAGGGGGAGGGGATCACGGGGAATAATTCCCCCCACTTAATTGCACGCGGGGGCGGCGGGATGCGGCGGATTCGGCGGCGGCGGCGGCGCTTGGCGCGGGCGGGGCGGCGGGAGCGGCGGGTGGACGGGGATGACGGGTGGGCCCCACCCATCAGCGAGGGTGGCGGGCGGGCCCGCCCGTCAGCGGCGCGCGCGCGGGGAGAGGCCGAATGGGCCGCGGGGGAGAGGAGAGAGAGAGGAAGGGGAGATGGGCCGGATTCGGCCCATCCGAGGGGAGAGAGATTTTTAGGGTTTTTCTTTTTATAAAAACCTTTTCAACTTTGTTTATTTCTTAATAATTATTATTTGTGCTCTGAAAATTCCACTAAAATTTATTTACACATTTTAGGCTTTTAGGAATTATACAAAAGTCCTCCAAGCCTTATTTGACTTTTAACTTTGCACATTTTAATTTTTGGAGGCTTTCACAAGGATTTTAATTATTCTAGACATAATTTTGAAGGATATATTTTAGGGTCGTTTTGGGACGTGACAATTTAATACAGTTTACTGTTTTCCAACCATTGTTGAGTAACCACGTCTTTCGACGTATGCGGTTGTCGTTTCGACAACAGCTGGCGCCGACCGTCGGGACCTCCGAGCGAAACCACTGAGAGTGAATACCACCAAAGAATGTCGTGAAGGAAAAGGTTGTAAGGCGAAAGGAGAGTGAAGCAGGAGAGGAGGTGGCCGCCGAAGAAGGAGCAGAGCCTTCGGCGTCCATCGCCGAAGCTGGGGGAGCACCATCGGCTTCGGCACCCGTGCCGCCACCGCCACCTTCGGCTCCGGCTGCTCCGTCTGGGCTGGCGCCGAACACGGTCGACACGGCGAAGGCGGCCGCAGCGAGGGCGCACCAGACCAGGGTAAAGATCCTTTCGACAAGCTAGCTGCTGGTGCCCCAAGCCACTCCGTCGCAGCTAGCAACGGCTTCGACCGCGCTCGCCGCTGCACAAGTCAACCCCAACCTCGAGGCACAGACGGAGACCGACATGGAGGCCATGCGCCAGAACATGACGCGACTCCAAGACATGCTTCGCCAGATGCAAGAAAAGCAGCAGGCATACGAGGCAGCGTGGCAAGCCAAGGCCGCTTCGGCCCCAATCCTTTAGTATTCGGCGGGCTACATTCCGCCCCAGGTCGACCCACAAACATCGATCCAACCCCTTCTGCCACAAGCCATGCAAGCGCCAGTATACTTCGCCGGGCAGCCTTCGACCCGCAGCGGTACATCCAGCCCCTCATGTGCAGCCGCAAGCTCAGCCGGTCGCTGCCCAAGTACACCCTCTACCACTTGGTCAAATGTCACAAGCAATGGTAGAAGGGGCTTCGGCTTTGCAGGCGCAGCTTCAAGCTCAGCCAACCCCACAGCATTTCAGGTACAACCCCTTCGGCCCAGCCGGAGGGGAACACAAGTCAACGTGCACCTAGTTGGTTGCCGTCGAATCTGCCTGGTCCGGGGGCTTCAAGGACCGCAGTTCGACTTCATCAACGCTGCTCAAGCACCAACCGTTCGGCCACAAGCACCAACACCAGGCTTCAGAGCAAACCAAGCACCAAGCCAGGTCGCCATGGCATGGACCTAGCCGACGTTCGACCCATCCATGGCGGCCCACCAAGCATCACCAATTGGAGCCGGGCAGCCGAACATCGTAGCCCAACCTCACGCGCAAGCCATGAATTCGCCCTTCGCCACGCCGTACCCGCAGCAAGGTGCCGTAAATAGGGCGGGGGGCGAAAAGGGGCTACCACTGAGCGAGGGAATCAAGATCCGTCCAATCCCACCCCAGTTCAAGTTCCCACCTGTCCCGCGCTATTCGAGCGAAACGGGCCCAAAAGAGTTCCGGTCCATTTACGAGTCCGTGATCGAAGCCGCTCATGGCGACGAAAATACCAAGGCGAAGGTAATACATCTCGCTCTAGACGGCATCGCCCATTCTTGGTACTTCAATTTACCAGCTAACAGCATTTACTCATGGGAGCAACTGCGCGATGTTTTTGTCCTTAACTTTCGAGGCACCTAAGAGGAGCCGAAGACGCAGCAGCATCTACTCGGCATTCGCCAGAGGCCGGGGGAATCGATAAAGGAGTACATGCGTCGCTTCTCACAAGCCCGATGTCAAGTGCAGGACATAACTGAGGCGTCCGTCATCAATGCCGCTGCAGCCGGGCTGCTCGAGGGCGAACTCACAAGAAAAATCACCAACAAAGAGCCGCAGACGCTCGAGCACCTGCTTCGCATTATTGACGGGTACGCAACGGGCGAAGAGGATTCCAAGCGACGGCAAGCAATCCAAGCTGAGTATGATAAAACCTCCGTCGCCACTGCCCAAGCCCAAGTACATGCTCATGTCGCCGAACCACCTCCTCTCGCTGTTCGCCAGCCTCAGCCGGTGAACCAAGGACAACCGCTAAGGCAAGGCCAAGCTGCCATGACTTGGAGGAAATTCAGAACCGACTGTGCGGGCAAGGCTGTGATGGCTATCGAAGAAGTTCAAGCCCTCCGCAAGGAGTTCGACGCCCAGCAAGCAAGCAACCATCAGCAGCCCGTTCGCAAGAAGGACAGAAAAGACCTTTGCTGTGCCTTCCACGGACGCTCTTCGCACACCACCGAGCAATGCCGAAACATTCGGCAGCGTGGCAACGCACAAGATCCAAGGCCGCAACAGGGAGCAGCTGTTGAAGCACCTCGCGAAGCCGTTCAAGAACAAGCACCCCCGGCCGTACAGCGCCAAGATGTGCAACGCAGATTAATCCAAGTGATTACAAGGGCCGAGCCACCGAATCAACTGTCAAAACGGCAAAAGAAGATGCAGCTCCGAATGGTTCACAACATCAGTTCGGCGGGCGACGGGGCCCCGCAATATTTGAACCAGCAGATATCTTTCGGGCCGGAAGATGCCGAAGGAGTGATGTTCCCACATCAAGACCCCCTGGTGATCTCGGCTGAGATAGCTAGCTTCGAAGTCCGGCGAATCTTAGTCGACGAAGGGAGTTCGGCCGATGTCATCTTCGCCGAAGCATACACCAAGATGGGGTTGCCTACCCTAGCCCTTACGCAAGCACGGGCCTCGCTTCGTGGTTTTGGCGGAGAAACAGTTCAAGTCCTAGGCCAAGCGCAATTGCTGGTAGCCTTCGGCACAGGCGAAAATAGACGCGAAGAGCAAATACTGTTCAATGGGGTCGACATTCCGTATAACTACAATGCCATCTTTGGCCGTGCAACCTTGAACAAGTTCAAGATGCCTGGCCCCGCAGGTGTGATCGTGGTCAAGGAGCTTCAACCTTTGACTACACCAAAGGGCGATTTGGCCGTGATCAGCAGAGCAGTGCACAATGCAGAGGCCGAACCGCATGACCGGGCGAAGCATGCGCCGAAGCCCGCCCCTCACGGTAGGGTAATCGAGATGCAGATCGACGATGCCGATCCCACAAAGCTTGTATCGCGGGGGAGGGGGGGGAGGGGGGCGACGTGGGCGAAAGAGAAGTTGAGAACATCCTAGAGGTGCTCAAGAAAAACATCGACATCTTCGCCTGGGGCCTAGATGAGGTGGGAGGTGTTTCGACAGACCTCATCATGCATCACTTGGCGGTCAAGCCGGATGCCAAGCCAAGAAAACAGAAGCTACGCAAGATGTCCCCTGATCGCCAAGAAGCAGCGAAAGCTAAAGTCCAAAAGCTGCTCAAGGCTGGGGTGATCCAGGAGATCGACCACCCCGAGTGGCTGGCGAATCCAGTACTGGTGCGGAAATCGAATGGAAAATAGCGCATGTGTGTCGATTTCACAGACCTCAACAAGGCATGCCCGAAGGACGATTTCCCCTTGCCACGAATTGACCAACTCGTGGATTCGACAGTTGGCTGCGAACTCATGAGCTTTTTGGATGTGTACTCTGGCTACCACCAGATCCACATGAATCTGGCCGATATCCCCAAGACAACCTTCATCACACCATTCGGCACCTTCTGCCACCTCAGGATGCAATTTGGCCTAAGGAACGCGGGAGCAACCTTCGCCAGGCTGGTGTATAAGGTCCTTTACAAGCAGTTGGGGCGAAATGTGGAGGCTTATGTCGATGATATTGTCGTAAAAAGCCGCCAGGCTTTCGACCATGCGTCCGACTTGGAGGAGACCTTCGACAACTTACGCGCGGCGGGTATAAAACTAAATCCTGAGAAGTGTGTTTTTGGTGTTCGCGTGGGCAAGTTGTTGGGTTTCCTTGTTTCCGAAAGGGGTATCGAGGCGAATCCCAAGAAAATCGATGCCATTCAGCAAATGAAGCCCCCATCGAGCGTACGCGAAGTACAAAAGCTCGCAGGCCGAATTGCGGCACTCAGTTGATTCCTCTCAAAGGCAGCCGAAAGAGGCTTGCCCTTCTTCAAGACCCTTTGGGGCGCGGGAAAGTTTACCTGGACACCCGAATGCCAAGCAGCGTTCGACGAACTGAAGCAATATCTGCAAAGTCTACCAGCTTTGATCAGCCCAGCACCTGGAAGCGAACTGCTACTTTACCTAGCAGCTTCGCCGGTGGCGATCAGTGCAGCCCTCGTCCAAGAGACAGAGTCAGACCAGAAACCAGTCTATTTCATCTCTGAAGCATTGCAAGGAGCGAAGATAAGATACATTGAAATGGAGAAGCTTGCTTACGCTCTGGTGATGGCTTCGTGCAAGCTTAAACATTACTTTCAGGCCCACAAAGTCACGGTGCCTTCACAGTACCCGTTGGGCGAAATACTCCATGGCAAGGAAGTTACTGGCCGGCTCAGCAAGTGGGCAGCAAAGTTATCTCCCTTCGACTTGCATTTTGTCGCCCGCACTGCCATCAAGTCTCAAGTCCTAGCTGACTTCGTGGCCGAATGGACACCGGCATTCGCCTCGAGCCCGAGCCTGTCGAACAAACCTGGGTGATGTACTCCGACGGCTCGTGGTTGCACAAGGGGGCGGGGGCTGCGGCAGTGCTTTCTTCGTCAGGGGGCTCATGCCGATTCGGGACGCCGCAAGACTGCAGTTCGACACAACCAACAATGCAGCAGAATACGAAGCTATTCTGCTAGGCCTAAGAAAGGCGAAAGCGTTGGGGGTTCGACGCTTGCTCATCCGAACTGACTCCAAACTCATGGCAAGTCATGTTGAAAAATCCTTTGAAGCAAAAGAAGGAATGAAGAGGTATCTGGAGGCCGTTCGATCTATGGAAAAATGCTTCGCCGGCATAACGGTCGAACACTTACCTAGAGGCCAGAACGAGGAAGCAGACGCCCTGGCGAAATCTGCTGCTTGTGGGGGCCCACATTCGCCTGGCATCTTCTTTGAGGTCCTGTACGCACCAAGTGTGCCCATAGAGAGCCCGGACATCATGGCAATCGACCAGACAGAGCTGGGTGAAGACCCAGAGGACTGGCGAACACCGTTTGTGAAGTACCTCAAGAACGGCTGGCTCCCGGAGGACGAAGTAGAAGCAAAACGCCTACAGCTCAGAGCTGCAAAATACAAGCTGGTCTCAGGACAGCTATATCGCTCCGGGATGCTCCAACCTTTGCTTCGCTGCATCTCCTTTGCCGAAGGCGAGGAAATGGCAAAGGAAATACACCAGGGGCTCTGCGGTGCACACTAGGCTGCAAGAACAGTCGCCTCCAAAGTATTTCGACAGGGTGTATACTGGCCCACCGTGTTGAAAGTCTGTGTTGAGCAAATCAAGAAGTGCGAAAGCTGTCAACGCCATGGCCGAAGCCAAACCGCGCCCCAATACGAGCTGCAGCCTATCGCACCAATCTGGCCCTTCGCCAGATGAGGGCTAGACATCATCGGCCCATTCCCTGTGGCGCGAAACGGGTACAAGTTCGCAATTGTAGCCATTGAATACTTCTCCCGTTGGATCGAGGCCGAACCACTTGGGGCGATCACTTCAGCGGCAGTACAGAAATTCATATGGAAGAACATTGTTTGTCGTTTCGGAGTACAAAAAGAATTCATCACTGACAACGGCAAGCAATTCGACTCTGACAGATTCAGAGAAATGTGCGAAGGGCTAAACCTGGAAATCAGGTTCGCGTCGAATGGAGCGGCAGAACGCATGAATGGCAAGATTCTTGAGGCACTCTAAAAAAGGCTTGAGGGAGCGGAGAATGGTAAATGGCCAGACGAAACGCTGTCAGTTCTGTGGGCTCTTCGAACGATTCCCACAAGGCCAACCAAGTTCAGCCCGTTCATGCTTCTCTATGGCGACGAAGCAATGACCCTGACAGAGCTAGGGGCTAATTCACCAAGGTTGATGTTCTCTGGAGGCGAAGAGGGGCGCGAAGTGTCGCTCGAACTCCTGGAAGGGGTGAGAGTCGAAGCACTAGAACACATGCGCAAATACGCCACAAGCACTTCGACAACTTACAACAAAAAAGTTCGACCGACGGAACTGTTGCTTGGCCATCTCGTCCTAAGGAAAAAGGCGAACCCAGTGGCAGTCGGTTAGCTTGAATCGAAGTGGGAAGGGCCGTACCTCATCAAGCACAGGTCTAGGACAGGCTCCTTTCGCTTAGCAACATTGGAAGGCGAAGAGTTCGACCATTCCTGGAATGCTGCTTCCCTTAAGCGTTTTTATGTGTAGAACGGGTGGCACCCAAATTGCTAAATTGTAGAAATGTACATACAGTTATGTAAGCCTTTCGGCACTATGTAAGCCCTTCGGCACAAAAATGCAAAAAAAGAGGAAAATGAAAAAATACAAAAAAAAACTGGATGTAGGGCTATTATCCACTCTGGAGGCAAGAACCAGTATAAAATATTTGTGTCTTTTGCTTTTTCATTTGTGTGAATGATTATTTGTGGAAAAACCCCAAGGCAAACGCTTGATCAGCGAAAAGGCCAGGGGGGCGAGACGAATCGGCCGAAGCATCGCTCGCCGAACGTTGAAACCGCAATAGCTTGTTTCGGGAAACAACTAACCGAACACCGTTACATTCGACTAATATGAAGACACAAGCACTTCTTTCAGCAAACCTATTTCGCTAATATACGCAAAGGGGCCGACACGTTCCGACCTAACGAAAGCACGAAATGTGACAATGCGAAGAATAAGGAAAAAGGAAATAAAGCACATCTTTATTAACTTCGAAAAAATAATCGAAGTATGCAAGTCTTACAACATGATACAACCAAGGAAAGCAACGGCTTCACAGCCCAGCTTACAGATAAATTACACCTTCGCCACCACAACCACCCTCACGGCCTAAGGAATGGTTGGGCGAACCAGGTTCGTCATCATTACCAATATCATACACGACCCTGAGAGGGGAAGGGGGCGAAACACAGACTAGACTATAACGACGCTGGGAGATCGCCTCCTGCCGGTCGGTTTTCTGATGGTTTCGCCAAAAACGAACCATATCCTCCAAACGTTTTTTATGAACACGGTCGTAGTCTTCAAGGGTCCACCCGGGGTGCGCCCGCATCCAGCCGGCACCCTTCACAACCTTATAGTTGTTGCCGTTTATCATCATCTCATGATAAACAGGTCGAAACGGGCATCGCACCTTCGGCAAACCCTTCACCGCCACGAACTTCTCATTCTTGCTTCGCCAATTCCCAAAGGAGAGCCGAACACACAATTTTCGGCGAACACCCTGCTAAAACAGTGAAAACAGGGCAAAAGGCGAAGTACAAAGTTAAGACTCTACAAGAAATGAGAGGGTGGGCGAAAAGAATAAACACTCTGCAGTAGGCAAAGATAATACGAGAACGACGCAAGCATATATGCCAAAGGCATCGACCATAACAATTGGCTAAACTTGGGCTATTCATTCCACATATCCAAAAATCCGTCTTCGGCTACAATAAGAAGGGGAAAGGGCCGCCTTGGTAGCAGATCGTCCGTCCTTCTGCCAGAACTGTTTTCGCCACGCGCGGAGCGCGAGCAAAACGTCCTGCGCACTGACCTCCCAGTCCCCCTTCACATAGTTAGGGAACTCGGTGACGTGCTCGCAGCCGAACTGTTGCAGAAGGCCCATGGTAAAGGCCGCCGACACACGCGCACAGCAATCGCCGTACGCGGTGGCGCAGTCCGAGACCGCACCACCGGCTTGCTAGGTCCATTCCGAGAAATGAAAGGCAGAGGCATCATTGCCAGGAACTCGCCGCACCCTCGCCCCCATGTCGGAAAGGGCAAGGCGGAGTGTTTGGCACGCCGTCTTCGCCGATTCAGTGGTCTTCGCCATCTCCGCGCGAACCGCTGCGACTCCTCCAAAGCGCTCGCCTCAGCTTTGCTGACTGCCAGGCGAAGAGCCTCCATCTTCGGCTCAGTAAGGTTTTAATAGTCGGTCAGCGCAGCAGAATGCGCTTTCTCCTTCTTTAGTTCGGCCTTGGGATGGTCAATTTCAACCTTAGCCTCCCTCCCCTTTTCCAGCTTGGCTTGGAGTCGTTTGTTTTCCACCTTCGCCTCCTTGAGAGTGTTGGTGAGGGCATCCATATCCAAGCTCTTGCGGCCTAGTTCGTCATCCTTGGCCCGAAGACGGTTCTTGAATCCGTCAAGACAGGCCCGCATGGTTCGCTCTGTCGAACAATGAGCTGCAAGAATATGGGTACAAAATAGAGAGGGCAAAGAGGGAAAATGTCAGTTATGAGATCTAAAAGAAGAGAAACAAACGAAAGAAAAATGAAAAACATACCCGAACCACCACGCTTTTGATGGTAGAACACCCTTCGTCGAACTCATTCAGTTCGGAGTAAGCTCGGGTTGCCAGCAGGTGAGACAAGATTACTCACCCCGTCGACGAAGGGAATAAGCTCTGCCCGGGTTTCGAAATCACTAGGGGCGAAGTGGGGCGCCGCAAGAGAGTACTCTGAGGCAGATGTTTCGACGGCCGCCCCCTTCCCCTTCGCCATAACCAGCGGCGAAGCAACCGGCTGCGCGCAGGACTTCCGAAAACCCTAGCCGCGGCCTATTATAAGCATAGACAAAGTCTCTCTATAAAGACATACCTCGTTTTGGCATCCAAAAGACGCGGCTCAAATATGTAATGATATATTCCTTGCCATCTTCCTCTTGCGTCAAAACGGCACCAATGATTTTGTCTTCGGAGGCAATTTATAACCGAAAAGGCTTTCCGGCTTTAGGCGCTCGCACAACGGGTGGAGTAGACAAATATCTCTTCAACTCTTCAAACGCCTCTTGTTGTTTTGCCCCCCAAGTAAAATCGGCTTCTTTTTTCAAGCGAAGTATAGGAACAAAAGCATCGGTTTTACCCGCTAGGTTAGAAATAAACCTCCTCAAATAATTGACCTTACCTAGCAACTTTTGAACCTCCTTCTTGCATGTCGGCGGTTTGAAATCACGAATCTTTTCTATCTTCTTAGGATCAATCTCAACTCCTCTCTTATGCACCATGAATCCTAAGAACTTCCCCGCCGACACACCAAAAGCACATTTAAGTGGGTTCATCTTCAAACCATACCGGCGCATCCTCTCAAAAGCTAACCTTAAATCGGCTATGTGTCCTTCCATACCATCCGATTTGACAACAATATCATCAATGTAGATCTCTAAGATAATACCTAGCAAATCATGAAAGATTAAATTCATCGCCCTTTGATATGTTGCACCGGCGTTCTTTAACCCAAAAGTCATGACAACCCACTCAAATAAACCAACAAATCCTGGGCACCTAAAAGCTGTCTTGTACATATCCTCTTCCGACATAAAGATTTGATTGTAGCCGGCATTACCATCTAGAAAGCTAATCACCTTATGACCCGAGGCATCATTAATCATCATGTCGGCTCTAGGCATAGGATACTCATCTTTGGGAGTAGCTTTATTTGAATCTCTAAAATCTATGCAAACTCTAATCTTACCACTACCCTTCTTCTCCACCGGGACTATGCTAGAGACCCATTCCACATAACGACATGGCCTAATAAACCCCGCCTTCAACAACCGATCAATCTCCTCTTTGACTCGGTCATATAGCAAAGGATTAAAATGACGAGGTGGTTGTTTATTAGGCCTAAAACCCGGTTTAATTGGAAGCCGGTGCTCAACAAGCTCACGGCTAAGACCCGGCATCTCATGATATTCCCATGCAAAGCAATCAACATATTCCTTAAGTAGCTCGATTATCTTAACCTTATAATCGGCTCTCATATTTTTGTTTACAAAAGTCAGCCTCGGTTTACTTCCATCACCTACGTCTACTTCTTCCAAAGGATCGGCCGATGTAAACCCTTTTCCAAGCTTCTCTACTTCGTCAAAATCTTCAACGGTTTCACCAATATCGTTCTTTGTAGACCGATATTCTTGCACCCTCTTTTGTAACCACTCTAAATTAGCCTCTTTACTCATTATACAAATTTATATGGCTTAGCCGTGCTACACTAGCCGTCTTTACAGAGATAGGTACAAATTTGCCATCAGAGATACTAATAAAATCATAGCTAGAAAGATCCCTCCCCGATAAGCATTGAATATTCCCATGACGCCACTCAAAAGTAGCATCGGCCATTGCAACCTCGGCCGATGTATCCGCTTGAACAATCTCAACATCATCACCGTCCCATTGAATTAAACATTGATGCAAGGTAGAAGGCACACAACAATTGGCATGGATCCAACAACGACCCAAAATAACATTGTAGTTACCTTGCACATCGACGATGAAGAAAGCGGTTCGTAGCGTCTTGTTTCCCACAGTGAGCTCCGCTGAAAAGATACCCTTCGCCTCCGTTGGTTCACCATTGAAGCCATTGAGAATCATGTTGGTCTTCTTCAACTCATCATCCTCACGCCCCAACTTCTTGAATAATGAGTACAACATCAAGTTCACGGCGGCACCTCCATCCACTAGCATCCTAGAGACTGGCTTCCCATCAACATGGCCTTTGAGATAGAGAGGCTTCATGTGACGGTTTGATTCATCGGGCTTCTCAAAAAGCGCATCTTTAGGACCTAATGAGAATTGAGCAACCTCGGCTTCATCCATAGCACAAAACTCCGTAGGCAACATACATACCATGTTGATATCCATGTCTTCTTTTGGAGATGATTCACCCTTTTCAACCGATTGTTCCTTCTTCTCCTCTACATCAACCGGTTTTTCCTTCTCTATGGATTTACGCCTCCATTCCGGTGGTGGTCGCAACTCGTTGAACCTTTTATCTCTTTGCTCTTCGGCCTTTTTCTCTCTTATCTCTTGAGCCCGAAGACGTTGCAACCTTCTTTTTTGAGTAGCCGTCAAATCCTTAGGCATCCACCTAGGATTCGGCTCTGTTCCAGGAGGTAAATAATGCCCTCTATTAACCTTGTTTGAAGACGATGAAGCCCTCACATCGCCCTTTACAAACCTCCTATCGAACCGGCGCTGGAGTCCGATCAAACCGGACGTAGACCACCGGTCAGACCGGCCAGATGCGCCGGTCAGACCGACACTTGGTGCACGGTCAGACCGGCCTGAGGCGTCGGTCGGACTGCTGTCGGGTCTGCGGTCAGACCGGCCTGATGGCCCGGTCAGACCGGCCGCATGGCTGCGGTCAGACTGGCCAGAAGGCCTGGTCAGACCGGCCGACTGCGATGAGCTGGTTTCTGGCTTCGGATTTTTTGTTTGAGGATACTCTAACTCCATCTCCAGAAGGTATATGCACATCATGAGACCCCACTTTGATGGTAATTACTTCCGAAGTCCTTGCCTCCACCTTGATGCGCTTTCCTTCCCTCTTTTCTTCATTAGCCCCATTCTTACCATAAAATCGGCCATTGTTTGGTGAAGACAAACGCTCATGAATTGGCCTCCTCGGTCCTCCCCATCCTTGGTTGAATTGCATTGGAGGCATATGATTGAACATTGGCGGCGTTGCCCGCCATGGCATGAAGTAAGGATAAGGATAACCCGGCGGCGGCATTGGATAAGAACCCCATGCCATGTCTTGTGGATGATGATATGGAGGTGAATGCGACCGTCTTGGTGAATGACCAAATCGCTCCCTAGGAGGTGATCTTGGTCTTTTCCCTTTGTTGCGAGCCCTCTCGCCACCTTGCTTCTCATACTTCTCCAAAAGCATATCAAAAGTCACTTTGGTCTTCCTAGGGGCTTTAGAAGTTGAAGCTCCACTCTTATTCTCCTTCCAAACGCCAACCTTCGGCTTCTTTGGCACTATCATCTTAGGCCTTGGTTCGCCAATGACCACTCCTTTTCCCTTAGTAGATTCGGCTTGCTCCGGCCGAATCAACACCTTTTTATCATTGAAATTAATTGTATTCACCGGAAAAGGATCATGATCAAGCTTCATCTTGGAGCCATCGGTGAACTTCAATCGTCCTTCATCTATGGCCGATTGAACCTGTCGTCGAAACACATTGCAATCATTAGTAGAATGAGAATGAGAATCATGCCATATACAATATGCTCGATGTTTCAACTCTTCTTGAGATGGTATGACATGGCCTTTAGGTAATCTAATTTGTTTTTCTTGTAAAAGATAATCAAAGATTTTATCACACTTGGCCACATCAAAACTATATTTAACCTCACTTTGCCGATCCTTGCGAGGAGTCGGCATTAGGTTCAAGCAAACAAAAGGCTTATTTTTATTAGTCCATGACCATTCGGCAACATATATATCATGATCACCCTCCTCCTCACTATCACTAGCCTCAAGGTAATCAACCACATTAACATTAGGCCTTTTGTCATATGGTCTAACAAGTTTTTTATTATCCTTAACCCGGCTTTCTTGAGCCAGAGCCCTTTGCATGAGTTGACTAACATCAAGAAATTGTTGGCCATCTAGTCTTTCTCTAAGAGGAGCAATTAAACCATTAAAAGCAAGACCAACCAAATCTCTAACAGTTATATTCAAGGTATAACATCGGTTTCTAACATCTCTAAATCTCTTAATATAATCAATGACAGGCTCATTATATTTTTGCTTAACCAATGTTAAATCACATAACCTAAGCTCAGTTTCTCCAGTATAGAAATAATCATGAAATTTTTCTTCTAATTGAGCCCAAGTATAAATAGAATTTGCCGGTAAAGAAGTAAACCATGTAAAAGCAATACCGGACAAAGATAAAGAAAACAAGCGCAATTTAAAAGTATCACTATTAGCCTCACCACATTGCGCCAAAAATTGACCTACATGCTCCCATGTGGTCTTACCATCTTCACCACTAAACTTGGCAAATTCGGGAACTCTATAATTACAGGGAAACGGCACATTATCATAATAATCAGGATTCGGCTTTTTGTAAACCCTAGCACGATTCCTAGTTTCAATCCCGAATCTATCCCTAATAATATCACTAATTATATCCTCCATATTATTAGGCCCATGTTGATTTGGCGGTGGATTTGATGGCCTAATAGGTTGTGTTTGTGGCGCAATATGATTATATTGGCCTTGTCTAGTATCAGGAGGATACCCCCTAGCAACATCATTATAAGCATTAGGAACATGTGGGGGAACTTGGGGACTATTTGCAGCAGTAGATACAGGAGGATCAAATGTTCTAAGATGATACAAATAACTAGCATTAGTCATTGGATCTATCCCCTGTATCGGAATAATTGTGCCGGTCTGACCGGCATCCAGAGGCGCGGTCGGACCGGCCTGAGTCCCAGTCTGACCGCCGGGATAATACCCGGTCCGACCGGCCGTTTGGCCGGTCGGACCGACGGCTAGATCGCGGTCCGACCGTCCGTCAGGCCCGGTCGGACCGGCCATGTGCGCCGCCCCATCGGTTCTATTGCCCGTTTGATCTATAGGAGGTTGGTTAGCAGTGGTAAAGGCTTTATCCTTTGACATGTAATCGGCCATAAGAGGGCCGAATTTAACCCTTAAAAACTCATCGAATTTACCCTCAAAAGTTGCATCTAACTTATCTTTAAAAGCAATCATAGATGAATCTATTGTAGATGCTACTTGTTGTTGGATAGATTGTGTTACCTCATCATTGCTTACCAAATCGGGAGCGAGTTTAGGACGTGGCCCGGGCTTGATGATCACACCTTGACGAGTCCTAGTGCTTGCCCTCATCAACGCTTCCCGTGTGAGCTCGTTGATGTACTCCTCCATAGCTTTGCGGTCTTCTCCTTCGAAGTCATCCAATGTGACTGGTATCATATTGGATGGCTCCACCTCCGTCTTGGATGGCGGCTTCGTCATGGCGAAGTCGAAGTTGAGTTGACGATGAACGGATCTCCTCCCCAGCGGAGTCGCCAAAAATCGTGTTGGCAACTTTTTTGACAAGTTGACAAGCACGATCGCAGCACCTTAAGCCTTACGGTAATCCTAGAGTCGCCAACCACCTCGATCTAGCAAAGAGCTAAACCTAGATGGGTTTTGATAACTAAACCGGCTAGCGGAGCCAATTTCTAGATAATTACCCGTCTCGTGGGCAAAACGGAAGGTTTTCAGGACAAACCTACAAAGAGGTGTCGCACTCTCGCAGCGGCGGCGGACGGTTTACGGCGCAAACCGACAAAGATGGACAAACTAAGAGAAAACTAAAAGCAATATGAAGAACGATTTGATTGATTGATTGTAGATTGTTTTTTTTACAATGAACCGGCCATGTACAGGCCCTCCTCCACGTCCAACTCAGGGTAGAAACCAAAGGAAACCCGAAACATGCCTTCCCGAGCAAGGAAACCTCGAGACCCGACAAAACACAGTCGGACTCGGACCTGCCGGTCAGACCAGCCACACACCGCCGGTCTGACCGGCCCTCAACCGGCGGTCTGACCGCCCAACACACGGCGGTCAGACCGACCCACTCGGAGGAAACCGGTAGACTTCCAAATTTTGGCAATCCTTCCTATTTTAATCCTAAGTGCCAAATTTGGGTGTAAACATGATGTTTTTCACCAGAATGAAAAATTTCAAAAAGCACCAAAACATGATTTTTGGACATATTGGAGTGTATTGGGAGCATCCGTGGCTAAAAATCACACCGTGACTCGCGCGGCGAACTTTTGTCAATTAATGCCAATATTGGCAAATATTGTCACACGTGGTAGCGATGTTTTTCATCGGAATGAAAATGATGTGACCATGGCTACTACGGATACACCCGTTGCTCACATCATGGATGAACAACATGATATCAAATTCAAGTCCTCCAAGTGCTGGAATCCGATTCGGCCACCTGCTACACTGCTGACTTCAAATGGCTACCGAATCTGCATACGACCTCCGTTTTCGGCCCATGAGTACTTGATGGAAAGCTGTCGGAGTCCTCTTTCCAATTGATCCAGCTTTATCACCAGACTCCATCTTGTTTGGCCGCAAACACAAAAACAAGGTGCTGCATCACCTGTCATGGGCCTTTGGGCTTGTAACTTCATTTGGGACCCCGGCCCAAGTGGGGCCCATGTGGGGTGCGCCCCAACCAGGTGGAGCACGACCATAGAGTCCACTTGGTCATCCTCACACATTTATAAATAGTTAGGTACCCCTTTAGAGTTTCTTGGATTTTGATTAATTGTAAGTTTAGCCATTGCTACTTCACTTGCAGCGCGCGTGTCGGCTTGACCGTCCGTCTGCTTGTTCAGAACCCCACTTTATCGTGTATCAATTCATCTTTGTGTGTCTTGTCTATCTCGCAATTTAGTTGCTTTCTATCTTGTTCTTGCTTGTTCTCGATTGCTTGCAAGAATAGGGTTGATCAGCACCAGCAAGATCAACAAACCCTCAGAGAGGTGTATCGATCGCCAATGCGCAACACAACAACATCTCGTACGGTTGTAGTCGGGTCGTCAACGTTTCTCCCAAATCGTAGTTATCATCAACTCACTGAAAGATCGGGCCAACAACAGCCTTGAGTGTCTCGAGTGGAGCTCAGGGTTCATCAACTGGTATCAGAGCTTTCGTTGCTCGGTGAGTTTTTATCTACCCATCACCAGAAAATTGCCATACAAAAAATTACATCCTGTACCTAGCCATATTTGTGCCATTGCATTGTTCATTTCAGTTTTTTCTTTGTTGAGTTTGCGTTGCATCGTCTAGTCGTGTTGCTGGTCTTAGTGTCTAGTCCGTTTAGAGTTTCGAGTTCTGGTCATGTTTTGTACCACAGTCGTCGCCGCCGCCATGTCTCTGTTGTCGTTGGGACCTACGAAAACGGAATTGGCTCGCTGCCACGGTTCTATTTTTGTAGTTTTCATAAGTTTCTATTGGTCGGTTTTGGAGTTGATGAGTTGCATGTAGGTTTTGTTTCGTGTGTTTGAACCCTCTCCCGTGGCCGTGCTGTTGCGCGTGAAAAAGGAAGAAGGAAGGGGGTGTCTGTTTGTAGATTAGATCAATCCGGTTGGTTTGTTTCCATCCAACGCCGACCTTTCCAGTTTGGCCGAGTCCGATCCCTCCACCCACCTCGTGTGCGTTTCTTTCCATGTAAGTAAGTCCCACGTACCCAGCTGCCGAGGCCAAAGTCCGACTCCCTCTTCTCTCGGTTTCCTTCCCACCATACGATTGTTTTCTCTTCCATACCGTGAGTGCTATATCTTAGTGAAAATTTTTAGAGTGTCAGATTGGATATCCGTTTGAAAAAACGGAACTTATGGGACGAGAGCATTCCATTTTTGTATAGTTCTAATTTTGGGATTGAACTTTTACACTTGAGTCCCTGTCATTTTTATATTCGCATTTGAGTCCCTGTAATCTTGCATTGAGGTCCTTGAGTTTGTTTCTTTGTAAAAAAAGGAAAAATAAGGTAGAAAGGTGCTAAAAAAAGAAGAGAAAAGAAAAGCCGCACCAAAAAAAAGAGAGAAAAAAAACATGATGAGAAAGCGTTTTGTGTGTTCTTATTACAAATGTACTCTTCGTGAGAAATTCAAACATATGAATCAAGGTGACATTACTGTTAGGGAGTATATCCATGAATTTAAAGTTTGTGTCATCTACAGTGATCTAAAAGAGTGCAATGAAAACACAATGCGCAGATTTTTAAGGGGCTTAATTCTGAAATTCAGGTTTTGCTTGCTAATGTGACGTATAATCATATTGGACACCTATTCATGCTTGCTCGTAGCATTGAGAGTCAGATCATATCAAATGCGAGGAAGCATGAACAATGTGATTTATCTGCTGCTTCTGAATCTCCTATATCCTTATGCAATGATGGTGTGCAAACATGCCAGGAGCAATCTTTTGTGTCTCCTGTTACTAACGTTTTGCAGGGAGTTCAGAACGTTCAACAAAAGGAAGAGAATGATGTCACTAAGAAGAAAGAGGAGTAGCATGAAGCACCCGTGACTAAAGATAGTTTGCAAGGTAAATTAAATGGTGCTGAGATAAATAAAGGTGAGTATACTCAAGGTGAGCATGCTATAGTAGAGCAACCATTAGTGGAACCAACTGCTGAGATTCCTTTGTCACAAGTTGATTTACTTGTTGTTCCTTGTGATAAAGAAGAGTTGTGTGATAATGCTTCACTTATATCAATGCCACAACTAGTGAATCAACATGTTGTTTCTAGAGTTTCTTTGTGTGCAGATTTCAATCATGATGTTCACATTGCTAATGAAGTTACGGAACGTGTATTGCTATCTTCTTTAAATACTTTGGGCTATGTACTGTTTCATGATTTTTGTGAACTCGATAATTTGAAGGAGAAATTATTCGCTACGTCTGTGTTGCCATGTCCAACTAATGCTATATTTCGTATATTTGGCAAAATATAATGATAGAGATGTGTTTCTGGTGCATAGAGTTTACATATGTTCTGATTCAGAACCTCCTGTAGATGTGGATAAAACATGCAAGCTAGAGAGACATGTTATTGCTAATCATATTATCTCAAGTTTGTCTTGTTTTGATTGGAAAAAACAGGTTGTTCTAAAGGGACTACGCGAAGAGCACCATATGGAAAAACCGAGGACAGTTTTCCGTGAAGAATGGGAGGATGATGTGACCATGGCTACTACAGATACACCCGTTGCTCACATCATGGATGAACAACAAGATATCAAGTTCAAGTCCTCCAAGTGCTGGAATCCGATTCGGCCACCTGCTACACTGCTGACTTCAAACGGCTACCGAATCTGCATACGACCTCCGTTTTCGGCCCATGATACTTGATGGAAAGCTGTCGGAGTCCTCTTTCCAATTGATCCGGCCTTATCACCAGACTCCATCTTGTTTGGCCGCAAACACAAAAACAAGGTACTGCGTCACCTGTCATGGGCCTTTGGGCTTGTAACTTTGTTTGGGACCCCGGCCAAAGTGGGGCCCATGTGGGGTGCGCCCCAACCAGGTGGACGATGACCCTAGAGTCCACTTGGTCGTCCTCACACCTTTATAAATAGTTAGGTACCCCTTTAGAGTTTCTTCGGTTTTGATTAATTGTAAGTTTAGCCATTGCTACTTCGCTTCCAGCGTGCGTGTTGGCTAGACCGTCCGTCTGCTTGTTCGGAACCCCACTTTATCGTGTATCAATTCATCTTTGTGCGTCTTGTCTATCTAGCAATTCAGTTGCTTTCTATCTTGTTCTTGCTTGTTCTCGATTGCTTGCAGGAATAGGGTTGATCTGCACCTGCAAGATCAACAAACCCTTGGAGAGGTGTATCGATCGCTAAGGTGCAACACAACGTCTCGTGCGGTTGTAGTCGGATCGTCAACATTTCTCCCAAATCGTAGTTATCATCAACTCACCAAACGATCGGGCCAACAACAGCCTTGAGTGTCTCGAGAGGAACTCAGGGTTCATCAGAAAAAGTTCAAAAATCACCAAAAGAAGATTTTTGGACATATTAGAGTGTATTGGTGTTAACGACCAAATTTGGTAATATCAACATCGGAGACGGAGATTAGATCGAGGTGGAATCAAAGATGAAGATCGTTTCGGAAACAGAGAAAAATCGGCTGGAGTCCAAATCGGCTATGACCAGGATGAGCTGAGTCCGAGTCAGACTTGGTGAACCGATATAGCCGATTCCGACAATACGACTCGGTATACATTATCGGGTTGAGTTGATACGCTTCAGGATGATCGCCATGCATGGATAGAGTCCTGGGAAGGCTATTGTATCTATTAATTAGGATATTTTATGTAATTTCCTTAGACATATATTTGGGCAAAAGTCTGCCGCAAAGACTTATGGTATCTTAGAGTTTGTTAGGGATAAGAGTCGTGTCCGATATGGACATAGTTTGTAATTCTCGGGTATAAATAGACCCCGAACCCTATGTAATCAATTAACACGCATTCAATACAATCTGGGCGCATCGCCACCCTTTTTACTTTCGTTTTGTTTCGACGAGTTCTTTCTTTCGGGTTGAGCTGCATCGATTTCGATCTTCAACAAGAGGTAAAAATTGTTATGGCGGCTTGCGTTCTCGGGATTAGTGCTTCCATCTTTATGATACTCTAATCTGGTTTATGTAATTCGTCGAGTTATCATATATCTTACATAATCTCTGGCAATATCGCTATCTAATCTACAATCGGCTAACATCTGTCAGTAGAGGGCAGCTGATTAGGTTAGACATCGACGTTGACTTAAATTATATGAGGTATCCACCACTCTATGAAACTTCCAATGGCTTGATTGTCTAGATATTGTCCTTCTTTTCATACTTATAGCTGCATCAGTTGAGTTTGAACTTATGAGTCGTGATTAGAATCTCGATCCCTAGCCTGCTTCTTGGTTGCCGATTAGGGTTGTATTGAGGTTTCAGCCGATCTTACCTGATTTAACTATATTTACTCTATATGCTTCATTGATATGTTAAATCTGCCCTTTACGTTAAGATCTTGTTGCATTTAAGTATATTCGGCTTTTGTTTGATATATTCTACTTGCTTTAATATCTTAATATTGAGTGGTATCGGAGTATTAGCCGATACATGCTAGATCTATCTGATCGGCTATGCTATGAATATATATAGTCCCATTATTAATATATATTTCGATCTAAGTGATTTATACTGTCTCGGCATGACGACCGATCTATCCCAATCACTTGATTTAAGTATATATCGATATAAGGACTATATATTGTTAATATCTACAGCCGATTGAGTAGATTTAGTTCCTTCTTATTTATTCATGACTGTCGATCGATACATATATGACATCGGCTCAAAGATAAATGATATGTCATCGGCACTTAGCCGATCGGCTATCATTTATAGGTTTAACCACGGTTTCTTTGTCTTTGTTTCTTGTTGATTGCAGGATCAAATCAACTGGCACGCTAGTATACCGGAAAGCGAGTTTTGGACCTGCACTGGAGTTAAGCATATCTCCCAGGCCTCGTGTTTTATGTCAACACGCTTTTACACACCCAGTGGGACAGATCAGAAGTCAGAATCACAACAGCAGTTTTTCCCATGGCCGAGAAACCGCCAGCATCGCCGTCGTCGGCTGTTGAACCTGGCTCTGTTAAAGCTAAGATCCTGAAGCTAGGTCTATCTGAGATTGATGAAGCCAACATTATGCCCATCACTCTGGATAAATTGACACCTGAGCAGCAAAAAGATCTTGATACAATGATGCAGCAAGCACGGAATCAGTTCTTGAGCTCATTCACGGAGACCCGCAAGGGAACACTTGTTCAGAAGTACAAGGTAAAGGTAGTTGCTGATGTTCCTGGGACCGGTTCTTCTAAGGATGGAGAAGTGAAACAAGCTCCATCCTTAGAAGATCAACCGAGTAATAAAGGTTGCCGACGGCACCAGTATCGGCTCCTGCACCTGCTGCACCATCATCGGCATCGGGCCAGTTAGTTAATCCCTGATTGTTGGTTAGAGAGCAACTGCAGCATAGTGGACAGAATGTGAATTGGCTAACGCAAGATCAGGTTGCAGCTATGTTCTTACCTCCTCATCCTACTGTTGATCCAACCCAGCAGCAGCCGATTCAGCAAACACCACCAAGGCAGCAGGTTGTACAGCCGATTCAACAAACGCAACCAATCCAACTGGTTGTGCAGCCAATTCAACAGACTAGGCGGCAGGTTTTGCAACCAATTCAGTAGACACCATTAAGGCAACAAGTTATTCAGCCGATTCAACAGCAAGGCTTGATAAATGCATCGGCTGGGTTTGCAACACCTGACAATCAGCCAAGGCAGCATGCTGCGAATCAAGTTGTTCCAGAGCACTTGATTCATCATGTACAGCCAGATCAGACGGTGATACCTCAAGTTGTCCCCGAGCATTTGGTGCACAATATTCAGCCAAATTTCCAAAATTACCAGGGGGCAATTTGAATTATCAGTATCAGCCTCCTTCACCGCAAATTCAATATCAGCAGGGAGGATCGGCTCAACCCCAGTTTGCTCCTCAATACAATCAATTCGAGCTCATGCCACAACAACCTCAAGGAGTACCTCAGCAATGACCATGGGCCGAGATGATTGTGGATGTAATGAAGGAGCAGTTTGGGCTTAAGCCGAAAGATGCTGGAAACTTGTATCGGCAACCTTACCCTGAATGTTTTGAGAGAGTCCCTCTACCTAACCAGTTCAAGGTTCCAGATTTTTCAAAATAATCAGGGCAGGATAGTATGTCAACTTATGAACACGTTAGCCGATTTTTAGCTCAGTGTGGTGAAGCATCGGCTGTGGATGCCTTGAGGGTTAGGTTGTTCTGGTTGTCTTTGTCTGGATCGGCTTTCACTTGGTTTTCTTCTTTGCCATATGGATCAATTAACAGTTGGGCCGATTTGGAGAAGCATTTTCATAGCTATTTCTACAGTGGGATTCATGAGATGAAATTATCCGATTTAACAGCGATCAAGCAGAGACATGATGAGCCTGTGCATGAATATATTCAAAGATACAGAGAGATGAGGAATAAGTGCTACAGCTTGAGTTTAACTGATGCCCAGTTAGCCGATTTGGCTTTTCAGGGTATGATTGCTCCGATCAGGGAGAAGTTCTCGTCTCAAGACTTTGATAGTTTGTCACATCTTGCACAGAAGGTAACCTTGCATGAACAGAGGTTTGCAGAAGCCAGGAAGAACTTCAAAAAGGTTAATCATGTCTGTCCTTACATATATGGATCGGATAATGATGATGATGATGATTCTGAGATAGCGGCAGCCGAATGGGTGAGAAGCAAAAAGGTCATACCATGCCAATGGGTAAAGAATTCTGGAAAAGAGGAGAGGTATGACTTTGATACTGTCACGTCCCAAAACGACCCTAAAATATATCCTTTAAAATTATGCCTAGAATAATTAAAATCCTTGTGAAAGCCTTCAAAAATTAAAATGTGCAAAGTAAAAGTCAAATAAGGCTTGGAGGATTTTTGTATAATTCCTAAAAGCCTAAAATGTGTAAATAAATTTTAGTGGAATTTTCAGAGCACAAATAATAATTGTTAAGAAATAAACAAAGTTGAAAAGGTTTTATAAAAAGAAAAATCCTAAAAACCTCCCTCCCTCTCTCTGGGCCGAATCCGGCCCATCTCCCTCCCCCTCTCTCTCCTCTCCCCGCGGCCCACTCGGCCTCTCCCCGTGCGCGCGCCGCTGACGGGCGGGCCCGCCCGCCACCCTCACTGACGGGTGGGGCCCACCCGTCATCCCCGTCCTCCCGCCGCTCCCGCCGCCCCGCCCGCACCAAGCGCCGCCGCCGCCGCCGAATCCGCCGTATCCCGCTGTCCCCGCGTGCAATTAAGTGGGGGAAATTATTCCCCGTGATCCCCTCCCCCTTTCCCCCCATTTTTTTCCCTCTCTTTCTCATTCAAACGGCCGGATTTGCTCCCGCAAATCTTGCCGGCGCCATTGATGGCGGCCGGACCTCCGGCGCCGGTTTAGTTCCCCGCCGGCCGCCCTCTCTCCCTTCCAACCCTATTTAAACCCTCCGTGCACCTCCTTCGCCCGTTTCCACCCTTTGCCGCGCCTTCCCCTCTCCGGAATCGAGCTCGCGCCGTCGCCCTCTCTCTCTTCCATCGCCGACGACCTCCGGCCGGCCCTCTCCGCTCGTCGGGACCGTCTCCCGCCCCGGCGTCGCCTCCTTCGGCTTCGCCCCATCCTCGCCGACCTTGTCCACCCCTCCGTTTCGGTCGCCGACCGCCGGAACGCCGCCGACCCCGTCGACCCGAGCCGCGCCACCGCCTCCCTCCGCTCCGGCCGCCGTCGCCCCAGGGTGAGCCGTGGACCGCCGCCTCTTTTCCCCCTTCCCTTGCCCTCTCTCGGCCGCCGCTCCACCGTGCCTATGGCCGCCGCCTCCCGCCGGCTGCACCGTCATGGCCGTCTCCGGGCGCGCCGTGAGGCCGCCGCGTGGGGCCCGGCCGTCAGCCGCCCGTGCCCTCGGGTGCGGCTGACACGTGGGGCCCACGGCGCCAGCCGGTGTGAGCCCGGGTGCGCCCGGTCCACCGAGGACCGTGAGGCTGCCGCGTGGGCCCCACTCCCGTGGACCCAGTCCGCGCGCCCTCTCCCCTCGGCTGATGCAATAAATCCTTTTTAAATAAAAATTTAAATGAAGAAATTCGCAAATATTCACTTAAAGAGCATATAAACTTCAAATGGCCATAACTTGGCCATTTGAACTCGGAATTGGACCGTTCAAGTCTCTAATTTTGCCTTAAGAAGTCAATAACCCATTTTTGTGCTTTGTTCCTGCTTGTTATATGGAGTTTATTAGAGTAAAAGCCTTTTTCCTTTCCGTTGGTCATGTAGACGCTGCAGCTTCGGAAGATCCGCTCTACGTGGAGGTTGAAGCCGACGTTTGGGAAAGCGAGCAAGGCAAGTCACATCATCCTTGAACATATTGAATCCCAATTTATAAAATTATTTTGATTTAAATTAATGCATTATCGCTTTATTTAAATTCCCGCGTCATCACTGTTTTATTTAGCCATGCCTATTTACCTTTGTTATGACCTTATTATTATTGTTATTGTTATTATTACCTTGTTCACCCTAGAATAAACAAAACCCCAACTAGTGGATACTCTATTCATGGTACCACTAGTATGAATTTAGGTAAATGCTTCGCTGTTTAATTAGGCAACATTTGGAGGTTTTACAACTCTAGACTTTGGGAATATTCATATCGCTTGGACATTATGGAATGATTGGATTATTGTGGAATTGGATTCACACCTCCCGCTCTATTCAAAACCCTCAAAATGGTTTTAGGCTGGGCTCAGGTTGCATGGTTTTGATAGTAGCACCTCGGCCATATAAGGACCGGTCTTCGGGCCTCTGTTGCAAAGCACTACCGTACTTCCACATGTCTAGTGGGTAAGGCTTAGTTTGTGGCTCAGTCTGGTTATAAACAAAAGTACACGGATGGAGATGGACGAAGTCGGGGGTCGATGGACATCTCTAGGGCAAATGAAGGCTACACGAGCTGCGGCCCGGTAGTCGAGATGTCATGGCACAGGGCTGGTGTCCTGCTGCTAGGGGCTCAGTCCTGCCTATTGTCCCGGAGGTTCCGGCCGTAGGTGGGGTTGGGTCGGTACTCTTGTCTATGGCTAGGATGGGTTGGGAACTATGTCACGTCTTTCGTCCGTATACCGTGGTGGTATGTGGCACATGGTTACACGTGAGGAAGATGTGTCTTGTGGGTAAAGATGTACACCTCTGATCAGAGTATAATCTATTCGAATAGCCGCGCCCTCGGTTATGGGCAAGCCTAGCAATGTACCTAAGTTAGTGTTTTAAATTCTTAAAACCTGATTAACAACTAAAATGTGGAATGGTTGGCCTGGGTTGGCTTGGGACGAGCTGGGACCCCGGGTCGGGTTACCAGTTCGGTCTGAATCATCGTAGGCATTGGGTTAAGGCAGGTTCATGTGGGTTCACAGCCTTGTTTAATAATATTGTATAGCTCCAGGATCGTATTTTTAAAAGCAGCTTTGAGCAACTAAGTGTCTTTCAGTGCTGTTTACTGCAAACCCTAACCCCCTATATTATAACTCCCTTGTACCCCCTTGCATTTATTCTGCACTTGTGGGTGTGTCTTGTTGAGTACGGTGGTTGTACTCAGTCTTGCTCAATTTTTTTCCCAAACCCAGAAGAGGAGTCCCTGGAAGATGAAGGCTTTGGTGTCTAGCTCGTGCCTGCCATCAAGCGCCTGTGGTCGTCGCCCTAGTCTTCCGCTGTTTTTCGTTTGTCTTCTTGTGTGCTGGGCCTTCGCCGCCCATGTAATAAATTAACTATTTACGCTTCCGCTTGTTAAACTCTGAATTGTATCAACTTTTGGTGTACCTTGCCTCCTGGGACAAGAAATAATGCACGCACGTAAGGAATGCCCGTTGGGTTAATTCCGGTCGTGATAGATACTACCAAGGCTGATAAGATTTTTGATTTGCTACTCCGAGAGAAGCATATTCAACTTCTTGCTGGTCATATAGTTCTATCGGCTGAAGAATTGGGCAAAAGGAGGTATTGCAAGTGGCATAATTCTGGGTCTCATTCTACCAATGATTGCATGGTCTTCAGGCAGCAGATCCAAGCAGCTATTGAGGGAGGCAAAATCAAATTTGATGATTCTAAGAGGTCGATGAAGGTTGATGGCAATCCTTTTCCTGTCAATATGGTGCATACAGCTGGCTGAACAGCTGATGGAGGACGTGCAAAAGGGTTTCAGGTGAATTCAGCTAAAATTATCAACAAATATTTGAAGAAGTTTGACAAACAGCAGGAGTGGCATTACGAAGAAGGTGATGACGGTTTTGATCCTCATTGGGGCTGCGAGTTCTTTATATTCTATTGGAATGAAGGTATGAGGCTGCCATCTATTGAAGACTTTCCTGGGTGCGGTAGTGTTGCAGAAAGCTCAAGCCGATCATATAATAGGAACAGTCGGCTAAAGCACACAAGAATTCTTGTTCATCAGAGGTTGGGCCCGGTGAACCAAGATTGTAACCAAGAAAACAGTGAAGACATGAAGACTCAATGGTGTCCTTCTGGTATCTTTACAAAAAATCAGAAGAAAAGGGTTCAAAGATTGAGGAACATGGAGCGTTTTCAGGAGGTCGAACAGGAAATCAATCATCGGCTGAAGAAGACAAAGCCGAGGCAGGAGTGGCGCGTTAAGAATCAAGCTCCTGCAGCCGATGAGGCCACGGCCGATGAAGCAAAGAGATTGGCTAAGGGGAAAAGTGTTGTAACTGCATCGGTTAACATGGTTTTCACGTTGCCTGCTGAGTTTGGGGTCAAGCAAGCCAATGTCGATGAAGTTGAAGAAGAATCGGCTAATTTGATTTTATCACCGGAACAAGCAGTCTTCGAGAAGCCTGAAGGGACAGAGAATCGGCATCTTAAACCATTGTATATAAATGGCTATGTCAATGGGAAGCCGATGTCCAAGATGATGGTCGATGGTGGGGCTGCAGTGAATTTGATGCCTTATGCTACATTTAGGAAGTTAGGCAGAAATGCTGAAGATCTCATCAAGACGAATATGGTGCTTAAAGATTTTGGTGGTAATCCATCGGAAACCAAAGGAGTTTTAAATGTGGAGCTGACAGTCGGCAAAAAAACTATCCCTACAATGTTCTTTATCATCGATGGGAAGGGTTCCTACAGCTTGTTGCTTGGAAGGGATTGGATTCATGCATCAATGCTTAAGAAGTCAGGAACCTATTTTTGTGCTTTGTTTCTGCTTGTTATATGGATTTTATTAGAGTAAAAGCCTTTTTCTTTCCATTGGTCGTGTAGACGCTGCAGCTTCGAAAGATCCGCTCTACGTGGAGGTTGAAGCCGACGTTTGGGAAAGTGAGCAAGACAAGTCACATCATCCTTGAACATATTGAATCCCAGTTTATAAAATTAGTTTGGTTTAAATTACTGCATTATCGCTTTATTTAAATTCCCGGTTATCACTGTTTTATTTAGCCATGCCTATTTACCTTTGTTATAACCTTATTATTATTGCTATTGTTATTATTACCTTGTTCACCCTAGGATAAACAAAACCCCAACTATTCATGGTTCCACTAGTATGAATTTAGCTAGCTGCTTCGCTGATTAATTAGGCAACATTAGGTGGTTTTATAACCTTAGTCTTTGGGAATGCTCATATCATTTGGACATTATGGAATGGTTGGATTATGTGGAAATAGACACACACCTCCCCCTCTATTCAAAACCCTCAAAATGGTTTTAGCCTAGGCTCGAGGTGCATGGTTTTGATAGTAGCACCTCGGCCACTACAAGGATCGGTCTTCGGGCCTCTGTTGCAAAGCACTACCGTACTTCCACATGTCTAGTGGGTAAGGCTTAGTTTGTGGCTCAGTCATGTCATGGGCAAAAGTACACGGATAGAGATGGACGAAGTCGGGGCTCGATGGACATCTCTAGGGCAAATGAGGGCTACACGAGCTGCGGCTCGGTAGTCGAGATGTCATGCCACAGGGCTGGTGTCCTGCTGCTAGGGGCTCAACCTTGGTTACCTGTCTCGGGAATTCCGGCCGTAGCCAGGGTTGGGTCGGTACTCTTGTTTATGGCTAGGATGGGTTGGGAACTATGTCACGTCTTTCGTCCATATGCCGTGGTGGTATGTGGCACATGGTTACACGTGAGGAAGATGTGTCTTGTGGGTAAAGATATACACCTCTGATCAGAGTATAATCTATTCGAATAGCCGCGCCCTCGGTTATGGGCAAGCCTAGCAATGTACCCAAGTTAGTGTTTTAATTCTTAAAACCTGCTTAACAACTAAAATGTTGAATGGTTTGCCTGGGTTGGCTTGGGACGAGCTGGGACCTGGGTCTGGTTGCCAGTTCGGTCTGAATCATCGTAGGCCTTGGGTTAAGGCAGGTTCGTGCATGTCACGCCCAGAAATTCCCGAATGGAATTCCAAGCAGAATGTGCATTAAAATCCCCGTCCAGGACCAGCCGGGGTACACAAACGACAATGTTGACATTCAGATCCACGTCTTACAAACATCATAAGAGTCTTACAAAAATGCAGCGGAAAAACAAAAGATAACTGGAGCTAGGCCTTGACTTGATCTGCAGCGGGAACACCACTCCACAGGCATCCTCGACGGCACGGACGAAGCCTACTCCTCGGAGAAAGCACCATCGGACGCATACTCAAATTCTGGGGTTGGGGAGGAATAGAGCAAGACTGAGTACTACCCACTGTACTCAGCAAGTCATACCGGAATAGGAGTATGATGCAGGGATTTATCAAGGAATAGCTGTAAAGGTTCATTTGCATAATACTGGCATTTATAAACAGGAGTTGTAAGGAGAAAACAGTTGTAATAATTAATAAATATTAATCATCCACTGTCCAACGCTATCCCACGTTGCAACAGGCCCAACCATCCACCTAAACTGTCCAAATTCATTAGACTAAACTAGGGTGAAGCTAATCACGGTGAATCTGGTTGACCGCCCATAACCGCGGGCACGGCTATTCGAATAGTTTTACTCTGATCAGAGGTGTACAACTGTACCCACAAGACACAGCCCCACGACACGTTACCGTGCGCCGACATGCCACCACGACATACCGGAAAGAGGCCGTGACAGGACCCTTCGCATAACCCCCTCTAACCAAGCACACCACACCTCAGGTTTCACCCCCACTCCTCGCAAGGCAGCGGGCAGTCCCCTCTCGTGCCTAGGTGAATCCGGAAGCGACAGAGGCCGTCGCAGGGCCCGCCCCGCTCCATCACGCTCACCCTTGCCTGGATGCGTCAGCTAGAGGAAAGTTACACTACAAGCCCAGCCGTTGCCCACGCTGGCTTGTGGTAAGCACGATAAATTCTTCCAGGGTTTCCCGCGAACCGGTCCTTAATTGCCATGGGTGCGACTAGCAAAACCATGCACCCACAGCCCACCATGTGATTCATTTTAATTAATCAACACCAAAGCGGTGGTACTAATCCAACATTACTATTAGAACCTGCAGTCTATACTTTAATAGGATTTTTCCCCAATGTGTGCTAGTTGAACTAAGCATGGCTAAGCAATTCCTAGTCCAATCTCTAGTCATATTATAGCCCAAGCTGACAAAGGAACATGGTACATAAATAGCATGGCTATGACAATAGGTAAACACCCCATAGTATTATTGCAAAGCGATGCAGTATTTGAAAGAAAACATTAGATCATTTACAATATAGGATCAACATGATCAAGTGACAGGCATGACTTGCCTTGCTCTGCTGCTGGAGGAACCTCGGCGACTATCTCGAAGTACTCCGGAACGTCGGAAAAGCCGGAATCTAAGCGACACACAAGGCAAACAACGCAAACAGGCTATAAGACTACTGAAACAGAGAACAAAACCATTTTTAATGGATTCTACACATTTTTCTTGATTTACTGAGACTTGAATGGGCTTAAACGGAGCACGGATGAATTAGTTATGAATTTTAGAAGATTAACTGTGTTTATTACTATAACAAAAACCCTTAAATCATTTATTGCACAATTAATCCCAGGGCTGACGTCATAGGGGAGGGGCGGCGGCGCCGACAGGCGGGGCCCACATGGCAGCGGCCCACGGGTGGCCGGTCTACCGTGGACCGGGACCACGCGGGTGGTCCACCGCCGGTCCACGGGATCGACGGTCCGGATCGGCCCGAGGCCGATCGGACGGGGCGGCGGCGGATGGGCTCGGCTCGGCCTGGCACAAGGCCGGCCGGCCGAGGCAGAGGCGGCGGCGCGCGCGCGCGCGCGCGTGTTGCCGGCGACGGCAACCGGCGGCGCAAGGCGGCGGCGCAAGGGCGGCGGCACAAAGGCGGCGGCACGCGACCGGGGCGGCGGCTCGACCCGACGCGGCTAGGAATGAGAGGGAGGGGAATAGAGGAGGAGGGGTGCCTCACCGAGAGCGGCCGGCGCGGAGGAGGACGACGGCGAACGGCGACGACGAGCCACGGGAGGATGACGGCGACGGACGGACGAGCTCCGGGATGCCCTAAGGGAGGAAAAGAGAGAGATTAGGGGGAGAGATGTGAATCGCGGCGACCGGAAACCATGGCCGAAGGCGGCGGTGGAGGGAGTGCTCACCGGAGCGCGTGGGGGCCGGAGCTGCCGAGGGGTTCGGGCGATGGGAGGCGGTGACCGAGGTGCTCCAAGTGGCGGCGCAGCTAACGGCGGCGGCGGCTTGGCGCGGCGGCGAGTCTAGCGGCGTCTAGCGGCGACCGGAGTAGCGGGAGCGGCGGCGGCGGATGGGCGCACGGCGCGGGAGCGATGGAGGGCACGAGAGAGACCGGCGTCAAACGGAAAAGTGAGGAGGAGGATGCGGGGGTGGATTTTATAGGGGCGGAGAGGTCGGAAATGGCCCGGGGTGGCCCCATTTCGCCGGCCGACGTGGGGGAGGTGGAGGTGGAGAGAGAGGCGGGATTCGAAAATCGAATCCCGGCCATCTCGGGCGCGGGCGCGAGCGGGAGATAGGGGGGAGTGGGAGCGGGAGATGCGGCGCGTGCGCGGGCGTGGCCGACGTGGCCCGGAGGAGGCGAAGGCGTGGGCGCGGCGGCGGTTTCGGCGGCGGTTGCGGCGACGGCTGGAGGAGGGAGACGGGCCCGACAGGTGGGGCCCACCTGTCGGCGTCCCGGGGGAGAGGGGAGGGGCGGCTTGGGCCGGCGGCTTAGCTGGGCCTCGGCCTGCGGCCGGCCCCGCGGAAAGAGGGGGGGAGGAAACAAGGGGAATGGGCCGGCGGCCCATTCAAAGAAAAGAAAAAGAAAAGGAAAAAAGGAAAAAGGAAAAAGAAAAAAGAAAAAGGATTTTCCTGGGATTTAAAATTGCATGTGCTCAATTTTAATTGGTTAAAATTATCTCGAGGGCTCTGAAAATTCCACTAAAAATCTTGTTAGCGTATTTCGACATGTAGAACTCAAGAAAAATTCCACATGCCAATTCCGATTGTTATTTGCATTAATTTATTAAAGTTTACTCTTGCTTTACACAGGTATTTTCTTGAGACCATTTATAACTCCAATTTAGGCTTGGGGAAAGAACTTCAGGGTGTGACAAACCTACCCCCCTTAAACGGAATCTCGGCCCCGAGATTCGGAGGAGCTGGCGAAGAGGTGCGGATGGGCGGCCTTCAACTCGTCTTCCCTTTCCCAGGTTGCTTCCTCCTCTGAATGATGACTCCACTGAATCCGACAAAACCTGGTGACCTTGTTTCTAGTCCTCCTTTCGCTGGTCTCAAGGATGCGAACTGGCTTCTCCACATAGGTCAGATCTTCCTGGAGATCGATGTGCTCCGAATCGGCCCGTTCTTCGGGTACCCTCAAGCACTTCTTTAATTGAGATACGTGGAACACGTCATGGATACCGATCATGTTGGAAGGGAGCTCTAGCTGATAAGCAACTTCTCCCCTTCGTTCCAAGATTTTGTATGGTCCCACGAAGCGTGGTGCCAACTTGCCTTTCGTCTGAAAACGGTGCACTCCCCGGAGCGGTGTAACACGAAGGTACACGTAGTCCCCTGCTTCAAACGTGAGCTCTCATCGGCGGTTGTCCGCGTAGCTTTTCTGTCGAGACTGGGCAATCCTCAGCCTCTCTCTGACAGTCCTGACTTTCTCCTCTGCTTCCGTTATCACTTCCGTTCCGAACAGTTGACGTTCGCCTGTCTGATCCCAGAAGAGAGGTGTGCGGCACTTCCGGCCGTATAAAGCTTCGAATGGTGCCATTTGAAGACTAGCCTGGTAACTGTTGTTGTAAGAGAACTCCGCATACGGCAAGCTTTTGTCCCAAGCTCCGCCAAAATCTAGCGCACAAGCCCTTAACATGTCCTCCAATATTTGGTTGACTCGCTCGGTCTGACCATCGGTCTGCGGATGGTAGGCTGTGCTAAAATTCAACCGGGTTCCCAATTCCTCTTGCAATTTCTGCCAGAACTTTGAAGTGAATTGGCTCCCTCGATCAGATACTATCTTTTTGGGTACTCCATGCAGACACATGATTCTCGAGAGGTAGAGCTCTGCCAATTTCTTCCCCGTATACGTGGTATGCACTGGAATGAAATGAGCAACCTTAGTGAGTCGATCCACGACTACCCAGATTGAATCGTGACCCGATGATGTCCGGGGCAGTCCTGTTATGAAGTCCATTCCAATCTCCTCCCATTTCCATTCCGGGATTTGAAGAGGTTGGAGTAAACCTGCTGGTTTTTGATGCTCTGCCTTCACTCGCTGGCAAACATCGCAGAGTGCAACGAATTCAGCTATTTCCCTTCTCATGCTGACCCACCAAAATTTTTCTTTTAGGTCTTGATACATTTTGGTGCTGCCTGGATGAATTGAATACTGAGTCTGATGAGCCTCGGTGAGTATCAGATCCTTCAGTTCCTTGTCGTCAGGTACACACAATCTTTCTCCCATCCAGATTGTGCCATGTTCATCCTCAAGAAAATCCCGGGCTTTTCCCACCCTCATATTCTTTTTCAGTTCAGCTATTTCGGGGTCATTTACTTGAGCTGCTCTGACTTGATCCACGAGCGTAGGCCGTGCTTCCAGAGCGGCTACGAACCCGTGTTCCACAATTCCCACGTTGAGACGCTCAAGCTCCTGCTGCAATTCCCCACACACGCCCTCGATGCATAGGGCATTGCAGTAGCTTTTCCTGCTTAATGCATCTGCCACCACGTTGGCTTTACCTGGGTGGTAGTGAATGCTCATGTCATAGTCTTTGATTAGTTCCAACCACCTTCGTTGTCGGAGATTTAGGTCCGGTTGGGTGAAGATGTATTTCAGACTCTTGTGGTCCGTATATACTTCGCAGCGGTTGCCAATTAGATAGTGCCTCCAGATCTTCAAAGCATGAACCACTGCTGCCAATTCCAAGTCATGGGTTGGATAATTCCCTTCATGCGGACGCAACTGCCGCGAGGCATATGCGACCACTCTACCTTCCTGCATTAGAACACATCCAAGCCCGTGGCGGGATGCGTCGCAATAGACTTGGAAGTCTTTCATCTGGTCGGGCAGAATCAAAACTGGTGCGGATACTAATTTCTTCTTGAGTTCCTCAAAACTCTTCTCGCACTCGGCTGTCCATTTAAACTTTTCATCTTTCTTAAGCAACTGAGTCATGGGTCGGGCGATCCTGGAGAAGTTTTCGATGAATCGGCGGTAATAACCCGCAAGTCCAAGAAAACTCCGAATCTGCGACACGGTCTTAGGTGGGGTCCATCTGGTAACTGACTCCACATTCGATGGATCAACTGCCACGCCCTGAGCTGTAATAACGTGACCCAGAAATTTAACTTCCGACAACCAGAAGTCACACTTGCTGAACTTGGCATATAGCTGGTGCTCCTTCAACTTCTCGAGTACCAGACGGAGATGTTGCTCATGTTCTTCTTCGGACTTTGAATAGATAAGTATGTCGTCGATGAATACAACCACAAACTTGTCTAGAAATTCCATGAACACTTTGTTCATCAGATTCATGAAGAATGCGGGTGCGTTGGTAAGTCCGAAGGACATAACCGTGCACTCGTACAACCCGTACCGAGTGGTGAAGGCTGTCTTTGGGATATCCTCTTCCCGAATTCTCAACTGGTGGTAGCCTGATCGCAGGTCTATCTTAGAAAACACTTTAGCTCCTTTCAGCTGATCAAACAAATCATCGATTCGCGGTAAAGGATATTTGTTCTTGATTGTGACCTCATTGAGTGCGCGATAGTCGACACACATTCTCTTCGTCTTGTCTTTCTTCTCCACAAAGATGACTGGAGCACCCCAAGGTGAAGTACTTGGTCGAATGTACCCTTTCTGCAGCTGCTCATCAACCTGCTTCTTGACCTCTGCTAGCTCGTTGGCTGCCATCCTGTACGGTCTCTTGTAAATTGGAGCGGTTCCCGGTGCCAAATCAATCCGGAATTCGATCTCTCTCTTGGGTGGCATGGCAGTGAGGTCTTCGGGGAACACTTCTGGGTACTCACAGACTATGAGGATCTCTTCCAATTCCCTCGAATTCTTCCCCTCGGTGACCACTGGGATTTCCACCTCAATCTGATTCAAAGAGACCCCTCGCTTTGGTGGGACTAGTGATTTGTGCACTACTGTTTCTCCCTTCTCGTTGGTCAAGGTAACCGTGCGATTCGCACAATCAATGACTCCCTTGAACTTGGCCAGCCAATCCATTCCAAGAATGACATCTAGGTCTTTAGATTCAAGAAGGATGAGGTTGGCTAGAAATGGTGATCTTTGAATTTCTATTGACACTGAAGGGCTAAATTGGACCGAAGTGGAGCTATTCCCTGGGGTATGAACCCGCATTGGTGTGCTAAGTTCTTCTCTTATTAACCCATGCATCCCGACAAACTTCTTTGAAATGAACGAATGCGTTGCACCAGAATCAAAAAGTACTGTTGCAGGGATTGAGTTAACAGGAAACGTACCCAGTACGACCTCTGGTGCTGCTTGTGCTTCTTCCGCGGACGCGTGGTTGACACGGGCCTGGACAAACCTTGGCCCGGCACGCCTAGGCTTTGGGCATTTGTCAGCGAAATGGCCAAGCTCGCCACAGTTGAAGCAGGACCCTGGTTTGCTTCCGGTGTCCTTCTTTGGGGGAGCGGACGGAGCTGACTGTGCTGGTGCCATTGGTGGGCGTGGAGCTGCACTGCGGTTGGGCTGACCGCCATGGTGGTTCTGGCTGCTACTGGCACCCTGGTGGAAGTTGCTTGGGTTGTAAGGGCGGTGCTGGCGGACAATCATGGTGGTAGGCCCACCTTGCTGTCCGGGAGTGAAGCGCGGCCTCTGGTGACTTCCCTGATGTGCCCTGAACTGAGCGGCCTTCCTCTTCCTATCCATCTTGTTTCGTTGGTCCTCCTGACGAATCGCCTTGTCAACCAACCTCTCAAAGTCGGCGTAGTCTCCAGATATCAACTGGTTGGTTAGCTCATCATCCAGACCTGCCAGGAATTTCTCCTGTTTCTCGGCGTCAGTACGGACATCCTCCGGTGCATATCGCGCGAGGCGGTTGAACTCATGGAGATACTCCGTCACTGTCCTGTTGCCCTGGTGGAGTGCTCGGAATTCCCTCTTCTTTTGTGCCACAACCCCGTCAGGTACTTGCGCCTTCCTGAAGCTGCGACAGAACTCCGCCCAAGTGACTTCCGTGCCTGGCGGGCGGGTAGCCATGTGATTGTCCCACCAGGCTGACGCGGGACCTTGGAGCTGGTGTGTGGCGAAGGCGACCTTCTCCTGGTCATTGCACTGCAGGAGATTTAGCTTCTTCTCTATGGCATGGAGCCAGTCATTTGCCTCCATAGGGTTGGTGGTGCTAGAAAAGGTGGGTGGTCTGACACGTAGAAACTCCGGCAGTTTGGACTGAGGGGGAGGGGGGCCAAACTGCTGCTGATGCTGCTCGGCTTGCTGCTGCATCCTCTGGTACATCTGCTGGTGCTGGTGCTGCATCTGCTGCATCATGGCTGTCATCATCTGCGTCTGATGAGCCATTACTTGGGCAAGGGTCGGATTCTCGGGGAGTGGTGGCGGACCATTGCCGGAATCGCTGTTGGGATGCATCCTGTCAGCGCGTTCCTCGCCGTTGCTGCCCTCGCCTGTTGTGCGGCTACCGTTCCTGGTGTAGACCATCTGGAGGAAAAGCAGATGGGGGGAAAAGAAGAAAAAAACAGATGCTCAAGAACTAGGCTTTATTATATAGGAATTTAAACTGCAATTGTTCTGATCTGAATTAAAACACTTAAAACAGCAAACAAAAATCCTTATTAAGACAGCCATATCATAGGCACATGATATCGACCGTCAACTGACCCACAAGCAAGCAGACCTAAACACACAAACTAACAAGCAAAAGCTAAACAGTCGATAAACTAAGGGAAAGCGAGCCTAATGCTCGGAACGGCTCCTGCGGTCGGTGGAGTCGAAGGCGTCCTCCTGCTCGTCACCAGGTCCCTCTGTACGGCTCCCGGAGTCTGGCAGATACGCCTCGCCGCTGCCCAGCTCTGAGCCACTGGAACTGCTGCTGCTGTGGTCGCGGCTGCCACTGGGAGTAGCAGACAACCATCCCCCGTTGCCACTAGCGGGACCCCTGGCGGCTGACGCTGGAGCGAAGGAGAGGGCGGACGCGGGAGCTGGCACTGGAACCGGAGCTGGGGCTGGAGCTGGAGCTGCGGGAACTGCAGGCGGAGGTGGGTTCCTGGGCGCAAGCTGAATGCGCACGGGTGCAGTCGTCGTCTTGCGTGGCGTGGTGCGGATCCGGACTCCTCCTGGCGCTGGGAGACCCTTCAACTGAGCATTCTCCTTCTTCAGGCGTGCTATCTCATCCTTCAAGGCCATGATCCTCACGAGCTTCCCATCGTTCAGGGCCTTGCACGCCTTGTGCAGATCCGAGTGCATCCTGTCCATCCCCCTCATCACGGCGCACATGTGACCAAAGGTGGTGTCGTTCTCGCCGGCCGTCGGACGGAAAGTGCTGACATCATCACTGCCGGCTCGACGAGGGTGAAACCGGTACGCCGTGTCGTGGAAGATGTAGTTGTGGCGCTCCCGTAGTCTGGCCATCATCAGGTACGCTGCCTCCTGACAGGCGTGATCTGCTGTGCCTCCGGACGCCTCAACCACCATGTTAGCGAGGCAAGTGCCCACATAGCCATGGACCTCCAGGCGGACACGGTGAGGAAGCTCGCCACTGAGCGGCGGAACAGTCGTGTACTCTGGCGCGTTGGGGTAGCCCACCACCAGCGTCATACGTGCCAACTCTGCCACAAAGTCATCCATTCCTTCCCCGCGGTGATTAGGTGGGTGGTCGGCCATCTAGAGAAGACAAAGGAGTAGGATCAATGCATGCTCAAATCCAAGTTTAAATAAAGCAATAAAGGACTCAAATAAGGGAAACGAGTAAGAACGAAATTTTATGCATAGATCGTTTTGCATGAGAGCGAATAAATAAGACAGACTTACATAACGATAAAATAATGGGGAAATTAGATACATAATAATAACAATAAGAGCATAAACACCTTGCAACCCATATTTCTGAGCTAGGACCTAATGCATTCCTCCCATCAAATCCCGACTGGCTGACGAATAAATCACAAATAATTTTACTAAAACCCTAGACTGACTTGTTTTGTCAAATCTCACTCAAACGAGCGACAAATATTTTTCCCTTGAACCACAAGAACAGATCCCAATTTTCCCGGAACAAATAAACTTGCAAAGAACATATGCAATGAAAAGGATTCAGAGGGCTCTTAGGTTTTTCCATTTGGCTTGTCCTACGGTCAAGGTCGGCTCTGATACCAACTTGTCACGCCCAGAAATTCCCGAATGGAATTCCAAGCAGAATGTGCATTAAAATCCCCGTCCAGGACCAGCCGGGGTACACAAACGACAATGTTGACATTCAGATCCACGTCTTACAAACATCATAAGAGTCTTACAAAAATGCAGCGGAAAAACAAAAGATAACTGGAGCTAGGCCATGAATTGATCTGCAGCGGGAACACCACTCCACAGGCATCCTCGACGGCACATTTTTAATGGATTCTACACATTTTTCTTGATTTACTGAGACTTGAATGGGCTTAAACGGAGCACGGATGAATTAGTTATGAATTTTAGAAGATTAACTGTGTTTATTACTATAACAAAAACCCTTAAATCATTTATTGCGCAATTAATCCCAGGGCTGACGTCATAGGGGAGGGGCGGCGGCGCCGACAGGCGGGGCCCACATGGCAGTGGCCCACGGGTGGCCGGTCTACCGTGGACCGGGACCACGCGGGTGGTCCACCGCCGGTCCACGGGATCGACGGTCCGGATCGGCCCGAGGCCGATCGGACGGTGCGGCGGCGGATGGGCTCGGCTCGGCCTGGCACAAGGCCGGCCGGCCGAGGCAGAGGCGGCGGCGCGCGCGCGTGTTGCCGGCGACGGCAACCGGCGGCGCAAGGCGGCGGCGCAAGGGCGGCGGCACAAAGGCGGCGGCACGCGACTGGGGCGGCGGCTCGACCCGACGCGGCTAGGAATGAGAGGGAGGGGAATACAGGAGGAGGGGTGCCTCACCGAGAGCGGCCGGCGCGGAGGAAGACGACGGCGAACGGCGACGACGAGCCACAGGAGGATGACGGCGACGGACGGACGAGCTCCGGGATGCCCTAAGGGAGGAAAAGAGAGAGATTAGGGGGAGAGATGTGAATCGCGGCGACTGGAAACCATGGCCGAAGGCGGCGGTGGAGGGAGTGCTCACCGGAGCGCGTGGGGGCCGGAGCTCCCGAGGGGTTCGGGCGATGGGAGGCGGTGACCGAGGTGCTCCAAGTGGCGGCGCAGCTAACGGCGGCGGCGGCTTGGCGCGGCGGCGAGTCTAGCGGTGGCTAGCGGCGACCGGAGTAGCGGGAGCGGCGGCGGCGGATGGGCGCACGGCGCGGGAGCGATGGAGGGCACGAGAGAGACCGGCGGCAAACGGAAAAGTGAGGAGGAGGATGCGGGGGTGGATTTTATAGGGGCGGAGAGGTCGGAAACGGCCCGGGGTGGCCCCATTTCGCCGGCCGACGTGGGGGAGGTGGAGGTGGAGAGAGAGGCGCGGGCGCGAGCGGGAGATAGGGGGGAGTGGGAGCGGGAGATGCGGCGCGTGCGCGGGCGTGGCCGACGTGGCCCGGAGGAGGCGGAGGCGTGGGCGCGGCGGCGGTTTCGGCGGCGGTTGCGGCGACGGCTGGAGGAGGGAGACGGGCCCGACAGGTGGGGCCCACCTGTCGGCGTCCCGGGGGAGAGGGGAGGGGCGGCTTGGGCCGGTGGCTTAGCTGGGCCTCGGCCTGCGGCCGGCCCCGCGGAAAGAGGGGGGGAGGAAACAAGGGGAATGGGCCGGCGGCCCATTCAAAGAAAAGAAAAAGAAAAAGAAAAAAGGAAAAAGGAAAAAGAAAAAAGAAAAAGGATTTTCCTGGGATTTAAAATTGCATGTGCTCAATTTTAATTGGTTAAAATTATCTCGAGGGCTCTGAAAATTCCACTAAAAATCTTGTTAGCGTATTTCGACATGTAGAACTCAAGAAAAATTCCACATGCCAATTCCGATTGTTATTTGCATTAATTTATTAAAGTTTACTCTTGCTTTACACAGGTATTTTCTTGAGACCATTTATAACTCCAATTTAGGCTTGGGGAAAGAACTTCAGGGTGTGACAGTGCAGGTTCACGGCTTTGATTAATAACATTGTGTAGCTCTAGAATCGTCTTTACAAAATAGCTTCGGGCATCTAAGTGACTTTTAAATGCTGTTTACTACAAACCCTAACCCCTTTATTATAACTCCCTTGTACTCCTTTGCATTTATTCTGCATTCGTGGGTGTGTCTTGTTGAGTACGGTGGTTGTACTCAATCTTGCTCAATTTTCCCCAACCCAGAAGAGGACTTTCTGGAGGATGAGGGCTTTGGTGTCTAGCTCGTGCCTGCCGTCAAGTGCCTGTGATCGTCGCCCTAGTCTTCCGCTGTTTTCCGTTTATCTTCGTGTGTGCTGGGCCTTCGTCGCCCATGTAATAAATTAACTATTTACGCTTCCGCTTGTTAAACTTTGAATTGTATCAACTTTTGGTGTACCTTGCCTCCTGGGACAAGGAAAAATACACGCATGTATGGAATGCCCGTTTGGTTAATTCCAGTCGTGACAACCTCTCAAACCAAGGGTTAGGCCACACCAACAACCTCCTAGAAGATGCAAAGCCGATATGCTTGAACCTGTCAAGGCTGAGATTAAATGGTTTTATGATGCTGGTTTTATTCGTCCTTACCGATATGCCGAGTGGGTTTCAAGTATAGTTCCTGTTATCAAGAAGAACGGCAAGGTGAGGATGTGCATTGACTTCAGAGATTTACATAAAGCTACCCCAAAGGACGAGTATCCAATGCCAGTAGCTGATCAGCTGGTTGATGCTGCCTCAGGACACAAGATTTTAAGTTTTATGGATGGTAATGTAGGATACAATCAAATCTTTATGGCCGAAGAAGATATCCATAAGACAGCTTTTAGGTGTCCTAGTGCAATCGGCTTGTTTGAGTGGGTTGTAATGAGTTTTGGCTTGACAAGTGCTGGGGCTACATATCAAAGAGCCATGAATTATATATATCATGATCTGATCGGCTGGTTGGTCGTGGTCTACATTGATGATGTGGTTGTTAAATCTAAAGAGATAGAAGACCACATAGCTGATTTGAGGAAGGTTTTTGAGAGAACCAGGAAATATGACCTGAAGATGAACCCGACAAAATGTGCTTTTGGCGTATCGGCTGGCCAGTTCTTGAGGTTTCTTGTTCATGAGAGGGGGATCGAGGTAACTCAAAGGAGTGTTAATGCAATCAAGAAGATTCAGCCTCCGGAGAACAAGACAGAGTTACAGGAGATGATCGGCAAGATAATTTTTGTTAGGAGGTTTATTTCTAATTTGTCTGGACGGTTAGAGCCTTTTACACCATTATTAAGATTGAAAGCCGATCAAAAGTTTACTTGGGGGGCAGAGCAATAGAAAGCTTTGGATAATATTAAGGAATATCTTAGCTCTCCTCCAGTTTTGATTCCTCCACAGAAGGGGACACCTTTTAGGTTATATCTGTCGGCCGGTGAGAAGTCAATCGGCTCGGTCTGGATTTAGGAGCTCGAAGGGAAAGAAAGAGTTGTATTCTACTTGAGTCATCGGCTCTTGGATGCAGAGACTAGATATTCTCCTGTGGAGAAGTTGTGCTTGTTCTTATATTTTTCATGTACAAGGTTAAGGCATTATCTATTGTCCAACGAATGCACTGTCATATGCAAAACTGATGTCGTTAAATACATGTTATCGGCTCCAATTTTGAAAGGAAGGGTTGGAAAGTGGATATTTTCCTTAACTGAGTTTGATCTTCGGTATGAGTCACCGAAGGCGGTCAAAGGGCAAGCTATAGCCGATTTTATTGTAGAACATCGTGATGATTCAATCGGCTCAGTTGAGATTGTTCCATGAACTTTATTCTTTGATGGGTCTGTATGCACTCATGGTTGTGGCATCGGCTTGGTTATAATTTCCCCTCGGGGGGCACGTTTTGAGTTTGCTTATACTATCAAACCTTATGCAACCAACAATCAAGCTGAGTATGAGGTAGTTCTTAAAGGGTTGCAGTTGCTCGAGGAAGTTGAAACCGATGCTATTGAAATTATGGGGGATTCTTTGCTAGTAATCAGTCAATTGGCAGGAAAATATGAATGCAAGAATGATACATTAATAGTTTATAATGAGAAGTGCCAAGAACTAATGAGGGAATTTCGGCTGGTTACTTTGAGGCATGTATCTCTCGAGAGCAAAATATTGAAGCTAACGATTTGGCCCAAGGGGCATCAGGGTATAAGCCGATGATCAAAGATGTTAAGGTTGTAGTTGCTGTAATAACAGCCGATGATTGGAGATATGATGTGCATCAATATTTACAGAATCGATCTCAGTCGGCTTCTCGGAAATTGAGATATAAGGCGTTGAAGTATACTTTTTTGGTTGACGAACTCTATTATCGGACGACTGATGGGGTGTTGCTTAAGTGTTTGAGTGCCGATCAGGCTAAGGTTGCAATCGGCGAAGTTCATGAAGGGATTTGCAGCACTCATCAATCGGCTCATAAGATGAAGTGGTCGCTTCGACGTGCAGGGTAATTTTGGCCGACAATGCTGGAGGATTGTTTCAAATATTACAAAGGGTGTAAAGATTGTCAGAAATTTGGAGCAATTCAGAGGGCACCAGCGTCAGCTATGAATCCTATCATTAAGCCATGGCCATTTAGAGGTTGGGGAATTGATTTGATCGGCATGATTAATCCACCATCGAGTAAAGGACATAAGTTTATATTGGTGGCAATCGATTATTTTACCAAGTGGGTGGAGGCGATTCCTTTGAAGAAGGTTGATTCTGGGGATGCTATACAATTTGTTTAAGAACATATAATCTATCGATTTGGTATTCGTCAGATGTAACAGCCCTAAAATTTGACAATTTTTTAAAACTGATTTAGTTTGCTTTAATCTTCTAACAAAAATAACCGTCGAGTTAGTAGTTCATTTAAAATATTATTTTCCATGTTTGTTTTTGATGTTTCTTTTCTCGTTTGATTTTGTTGCAAAGTGCATATCATCCCTCAAATAATTCCTTTGATCCGATTTAATTCTATCCCGAATATCGGACCATCTAAATTCCACACCAATTCAAATCCTATCTATTTTAATCTTCCCCAAATTTTTCTTTTCTCTATTTCCACCTTAATTTTATTTTTCCATATTTTTTTCCTTTTTCTGTTTTTGTTCCCTCTCCTTCCCTTTCTCTGTTTTTCTTTTCTTTCTTCTTCCTCTACTCGGCTAGGCCGAGCCAGGCCAAGCCAGCCCGATGCAAGCCGCGCTCGAGCTGCCTCGCGCCAACCCTGTGCCGCCTCGCGCCGCGCTTGCGCTGAGCTCGTGCCGCCCCGTGCGCGCCACACGCCCGCACACGCTCGCACGAGGACGAACGATGAACGAATGCCACCGCGACACCTCCATCTTCCCGCTTCCGTAACTCCTTCGTCTCTCAACTAGAAGGCTCAAGACTGGAGGCAAAAGAAGCGCATTTTCAACCTCTTTCACCTCCTCAAGTCCGCCCCTACTTCCGCTGAATCAAACCGTCATCACCGGAGGAAAAATCCCCGAAACCCTAAATTTGCACCACTGATAGAGCTCCCAAATTCGTCGCATACATCGCAAATCCTCTGAAATTGAAGGTAAAAACGGATTCTCCATGCCGAGTACTCCCTTTCCCCTCTCTTTCCCCATCCAATCCGTCGCCGGAATGCCACCGGCGCCGCCTCCCGGCGTCGCCCTCTGTTCGGCCGCCGCCAGCCGTACGGCGCGCCGCCGCTCCCGGCCGCCCCTGGCCGAGTTGCCGCCACCACCACGCTCCCCTTCCTTCCCTGATGCTCACCAGGCCCGTTGCCCTCACCGGAGTTCGCCGGAACCACCGCCGCCATGGCCGCCGCCGCCTCCAGCTCCTGGCCGCCGTCGCCAGCCTCGCCGCCGCCGCCTGCGCCGCCACCAACCACGGGAACGGAGTCGCTGCACCCTGTAGATCGCAAAACCGGCGCCCCTTTGCCCAAAACCGGCCATCTCCACCACTGGCGCCATGGAGTGGTCGGCCGTTCGTGTGCAGAACGAGAAGAAGAAGAAAAATCCGATTTTCCTATTGAAAAATAAATCAGAAAAATCCTTTTTCTTATTCTATCAAGTTGACCATCCGTTTGACCTCGAAATCGAAATCCGACACCTATTCCAAACTCCTAGAATTATTCCGAATCCATCCGTGTCAGTTTCGTTGCAATCCGAGCACCCGTTGTCGCGACCCTAATTTTAGCCATAGGGTTCGCCGTTCATTAAAATTCCAAAAAAATCCCTAAAATTATTTCTTTAAATCCTTTTCACCCATTGTTGCACTTTGTGATACTATTTTCTTCTGTTTATCTTTTTTTTTTCTGTTATTTATTGTGGTGATGATTGTTGCGTAAATAGAAAACACTGACGTTGGTCCGGTAGTCGAAGCGAGTGAAATCTCCGCGCTAGGAGGAGACGGTTTGTACGACTACATCGAGCCCGAAGGTTGCAAGACATGCACCCTCCTTTGAACAATTTAATCCCTGTAGTTAGAGAGTTATTTTGGTAGCGTACTTGTCCTTTGGAGTACGATAGACTGCACGAATTCTTTTAAATTAATTATATTGCTATTATTGCATTATATTTTTCTATTGTTTTTATAAATACCTTAATGAGCCTTAGAGTCTAACAAACTTAGGATAAAATTTGATAAACACTTAAACAAATGGTTAATTATTTAACATGCTATTGATTTAATTTGGATATTATTATTGCATATGAAAACATGCTTTTGGAACTATTTATGGCTATATGCTAAGAGCTGTTGACACCGCATGTGAGCGGGTGGTACACATGATAGAGTTCATGTGTTTGGTTTTATGGACCTGTTTATGGTCGTGATGGATATATGTATATATTTATGGTTATTTCTTATTTAAAATTGATATAATAATCAACCCCCTTGTGTCAATAAGGATGACATAGTTTCGCCCATCCACACGATTGATTGGTCAAACCTGGCCGTATATTGCTCCAATTGATTTAACTTCTGCAGGCCTTTCGGTGTACTGGCCATTAGCTTTCAAGTGTGTGAAGCAAAGTGACATGGTTCATGTTTATATGATTTATATATGTGGGCTCGATGGGCCCAGAGAGTTCAGAACTACCCTATGGGTCCATGAAGTTCTGGGCTGCCCATCGAGTAACGAACAATGGTAAGTGGATGCGGAGGTAGGTTGGCACACACCTCGGACTGGATCACTCCGAGCAACATCTCGAGCATCCTTTAACTTACTAGGCAGAAGGGAGAGATATATGGAGCAATATTACACCTTGTTACTTTTCAGCCTGGCCAGCTGTGGGTATCATGTGGGTAAAGCTGGGTAGACGCTGCAGAGTCGTTGAGTATTCGTATACGCCGTGCTCTCGGTTAATGGATATGTGTCTATGGGTGATTCCAAATTATGGGCACAAGTTAAACTAAATGGCTATTAATTAATATGGTTAACTTATTTATTATTTGATGTTCTATTTAAGTTATCTATAAGTAAGATTTATATTTTTTTTATGATTGTTATTATTTTTTAAATTAAATGTTCAATAGTGTTGTTTATATTAAATGTTTATTAAGTTAGCCTCTATGAAATAACTGTTAAGGTTAGGGTTTAAACCTTCCAGCTCTCAATACTGCATGTTTTATATTGCAATTATTGTATTTATTATCATAAGCATGTCTTGCTGAGTACCATTTGTACTCATAAATGGGTTCAGATCATGAAGAGGAAGATGCATGTGGAGAACCTGTTGATCTGTTAGAGTGGGACAACTATGGTTTCTACGTCATCCTACGCTCAGGCAGTTCCTGTGATGGAGTCTAGCAGTTTATCTGTTTATAGAAATAAGGCTTTATAGGCCATATATGTAATGGTTTGTATTTATGTTGTGTTGTGAACTAAGTGATTTAAGTATTGTATAATCGAACTTCATGCTTTTATATCATTTCATGCGTAACTGAACATCCTGGGCGGTTACGTATTCGTGGGTGCACCATGACTTTATCGGGTGTCCCCACATCAAACCATTACAACCGGTCAAGGTTCAATTTTCGTGTCCGATGAGTTTGTTCAGTTTGCCTATAGCATGGGTATCAAATTGTTGAATTCTTCACCATATTATACACAAGCTAATGGGCAAGCCGAGGCATCTAATAAGAGTTTGATCAAATTGATTAAGAGAAAGATTTCTGATTATCCTCGGCAATGGCATACCCGATTAGCCGAAGCATAGTGGTCTTATCGGATGGCTTGTCATGGATCGATCCAAGTCCCTCCTTATAAGCTTGTTTATGGACATGAGGCTGTTTTGCCATGGGAAGTTAGAATCGGCTCAAGGAGAACGGAGTTGCAAAATGATTTAACAGCCGATGAGTATTATAACCTCATGGCCAATGAAAGGGAAGACTTGGTTCAGTCTAGATTAAGGGCCCTTGCAAAGGTTACCAAGGATAAGGAACGAGTTGCTCGGCATTACAACAAGAAAGTGGTGCCCAAAGATATTTCGAAAGGTGAACTTGTATGGAAGTTGATTTTGCCGATTGGGACTCGGGATAGCAAATTCGGCAAGTGGTAGCCGAATTGGGAAAGACCGTTCCAAATCTATAGAGTTATGTCTAAGGGAGCTTACATGTTGCAAGGACTCGATGGAGAAGTTTATGGACGAGCACTAAATGGCAAGTACTTGAAGAAATATTACCCAAGTGTTTGGGTTAACGCATGATCGGCTAATGTTGCCGATACATGATAGCCGATGTGTTTACATCGCCTTCAGATGGCCGATATTGTTATATCGCCCTTAGTTGTTTTTCATATTATACTCGGTTGTGGTTTGCCGATGTACAATGGCCGATATTGTTATATCGCCCTTAGTTGTTTTTTCTTATCGTAATCGGTTGTGGTTTGCCGATGGGACAATGGCCGATTTTGTCATATCGCCCTTAGTTCAAGTTATAATTTTATCAATGCTTTTGAGATTGTAAAATTAAGGGGGCACATATATGAAAATTGCAAATTTTTGAGCAAAATATGGAGTTCTATTGAATCGGCATAAAATTATCAGGATAAGTTCGATAAAGAGCCAAAGTTTCTGTCACGACCGGAATTAACCCAACGGGCATTCCTTACGTGTGTGCATTATTCCTTGTCCCAGGAGGCAAGGTACACCAAAAGTTGATACAATTCAGAGTTTAACAAGCGGAAGCGTAAATAGTTAATTTATTACATGGGCGGCGAAGGCCCAGCACACAAGAAGACAAACGAAAAACAGTGGAAGATTAGGGCGACGACCACAGGCGCTTGACGACAGGCACGAGCTAGACACCAAAGCCTTCATCTTCCAGGGACTCCTCTTCTGGGTTTGGGAAAAAAAATTGAGCAAGACTGAGTACAACCACCGTACTCAACAAGACACACCCACAAGTGCAGAATAAATGCAAGGGGGTACAAGGGAGTTATAATATAGGGGGGGTTAGGGTTTGCAGTAAACAACATTGAAAGACACTTAGTTGCTCAAAGCTACTTTTTAAAATACGATCCTGGAGCTATACAATATTATTAAACAAGGCCGTGAACCCACACGAACCTGCCTTAACCCAAGGCCTACGATGATTCAGACCGAATTGGCAACCCGACCTTGGGTCCCAGCTCGTCCCAAGCCAACCCAGGCCAACCATTCCACATTTTAGTTGTTAATCAGGTTTTAAGAATTTAAAACACTAACTTGGGTACATTGCTAGGCTTGCCCATAACCGAGGGCGCGGCTATTCGAATAGATTATACTTTGATCAGAGGTGTACATCTTTACCCACAAGACACATCTTCCTCACGTGTAACCACGTGCCACATACCACCACGTTATACGGACGAAAGACGTGACATAGTTCCCAACCCATCCTAGCCATAGACAAGAGTACCGACCCAACCCCACCTACGGCCGGAACCTCCGGGACAGGTAGGCAGGACTGAGCCCCTAGCAGCAGGACACCAGCCCTGTGCCATGACATCTCGACTACCGGGCCGCAGCTCGTGTAGCCTTCATTTGCCCTAGAGATGTCCATCGACCCCCGACTTCGTCCATCTCCATCCGTGTACTTTTGTTTATAACCAGACTGAGCCACAAACTAAGCCTTACCCACTAGACATGTGGAAGTACGGTAGTGCTTTGCAACAGAGGCCCGAAGACCGGTCCTTATATGGCCGAGGTGCTACTATCAAAACCATGCAACCTGAGCCCAGCCTAAAACCATTTTGAGGGTTTTGAATAGAGCGGGAGGTGTGAATCCAATTCCACAATAATCCAATCATTCCATAATGTCCAAGCGATATGAATATTCCCAAAGTCTAGAGTTGTAAAACCTCCTAATGTTGCCTAATTAAACAGCGAAGCATTTACCTAAATTCATACTAGTGGTACCATGAATAGAGTATCCACTAGTTGGGGTTTTGTTTATTCAAGGGTGAACAAGGTAATAATAACAATAACAATAATAATAAGGTCATAACAAAGGTAAATAGGCATGGCTAAATAAAACAGTGATGACGCGGGAATTTAAATAAAGCGATAATGCATTAATTTAAATCAAAATAATTTTATAAACTGGGATTCAATATGTTCAAGGATGATGTGACTTGCCTTGCTCGCTTTCCCAAATGTCGGCTTCAACCTCCACGTAGAGCGGATCTTCCGAAGCTGCAGCGTCTACACGACCAACGGAAAGGAAAAAGGCTTTTACTCTAATAAACTCCATATAACAAGCAGGAACAAAGCACAAAAATGGGTTCTTGACTTCTTAAGGAAAAATTAGAGACTTGAACGGTCCAATTCCGAGTTCAAATGGCCAAGTTATGGCCATTTGAAGTTTATATGCTCTTTAAGTGAATATTTGCGAATTTCTTCATTTAAATTTTAATTTAAAAAGGATTTATTGCGTCAGCCGAGGGGAGAGGGCGCGCGGACCGGGTCCACGGGAGTGGGGCCCACGTGGCAGCCTCATGGTCCTCGATGGACCGGGCGCACCCGGGCTCACACCGGCCGGCGCCGTGGGCCCCACGCGTCAGCCGCACCCGAGGGCACGGGCGGCTGACGGCCGGGCCCCACGCGGCGGCCACACGGCGTGCCCGGAGGCGGCCACGACGACGCAGCCGGCGGGAGGCGGCGCCCGCGCCCCTATGGTCGCCGGCGGCGGCCATAGGCACGGCGTAGCGGCGGCCGAGAGAGGGGAAGTGAAGGGGGAAAAGAGGCGGCGGACCACGGCTCACCCCTGGGCGACGGCGGCGACGGAGGAGGCGGCCGAAGCAGAGGGAGGCGGTGGCGCGGCTCGGGTCGACGGGGTCGGCGGCGTTCTGGCGGTCGGCGACCGAAACGGAGGGGTGGACGAGGTCGGCGAGGATGCGGCGAAGCCGAAGGAGGCGACGCCGGGGCGGGAGACAGTCCCGACGAGCGGAGAGGGCCGGCCGGAGGTCGTCGGCGACAGAGGAGAGAGAGGGCGACGGCGCAAGCTCGATTCCGGCGAGGGGAAGGCGCGGCAAAGGGTGGAAACGGGCGAAGGACGCGCGGGGAGGGTTTAAATAGGGTTGGAAGGGAGAGAGGGCGGCCGGCGGGGAAGGAAACCGGCGCGGGAGGTCCGGCCGCCATCAATGGCGCCAGCGAGATTTGCGGGAGCAAATCCGGCCGTTTGAATGAGAGAGAGAGGGAAAAAAAATGGGGGTAAAGGGGGAGAGGGTCACGGGGAATAATTCCCCCCACTTACTTGCACGCGGGGACGGCGGGATGCGGCGGATTCGGCGGCGGCGGCGGCGCTTGGCGCGGGCGGGGCGGCGGGAGCGGCGGGAGAACGGGGATGACGGGTGGGCCCCACCCGTCAGCGAGGGTGGCGGGCGGGCCTGCCCGTCAGCGGCGCGCGCGCGGGGAGAGGCCGAGTGGGCCATGGGGAGAGGAGAGAGAGGGGGAGGGAGATGGGCCGGATTCGGCCCAGAGAGAGGGAGGGAGGTTTTTAGGATTTTTCTTTTTATAAAACCTTTTCAACTTTGTTTATTTCTTAACAATTATTATTTGTGCTCTGAAAATTCCACTAAAATTTATTTACACATTTTAGGCTTTTAGGAATTATACAAAAATCCTCCAAGCCTTATTTGACTTTTACTTTGCACATTTTAATTTTTGAAGGCTTTCACAAGGATTTTAATTATTCTAGGCATAATTTTAAAGGATATATTTTAGGGTCGTTTTGGGACGTGACAGTTTCTTAGCCGATTACAAAAATTTCTAAGACATATTACACAAGATATCATTGAGACAAATATTGCTGGATAGCCGAAATAGCCCTTTGCCTGATTTGTTCTACTTCTTCAATGGCTTGGGCATCTTGAGTGTCGGTTCCAGGGATGACTTTTAAAGACTTGGTGAGATCAGCAACATTCTTGATGGCCAATTTTAGTCTTGCCTTCTGTTCTTCGACAGATTTTGCGAGATCGGCTAGCTTTTTATGTTCCATATCCAGCTCGGCGTTGCATTCTTCAAGTTGTGCCAAGAGCTCAATCTTACGGGCTTCGAGCCGATCAATATTGGACTTGATCGGGCCCTCAGATAGCTGATCAAGCTTGGACTTCTCTTCGTGCACAAGCAGCCGATTGACTTGGATTGTAGCTTCAATGTCCTTGCGCTCCCGACGTTCGGCTAGTCTTAATTTGGCCTTGTCCAGCTTGAATTGATGCTGCTCAAGATAGACAGCTGGAGTAAAGACATCAGCTAGCTCATCTGGGATTAGAGGTTGTATCTCGTGTAACTGAGTCCTAATCAGCCCACAGTTTACCACCAAGTTGTCTAGTGATGATGCCTCTAGCCGATGAGAGATGTCTTCAAGGGTTTTCTTCACATCATTGGACAAGGGAACTAAAGACTTGCTGGTGGTGTCTTCTTCTGTTTCTTCATCAAGATAGTCTTTAATATCGAAAGAGAACAGATTGGCTAAGGCCTGCAAGAAGGAATTTGAAAACAGTTGAGTATCAACATGAGTTATTTGGCCGATTCAAGATTTTTATAGACAAGACTTACTGGGATAGCAGGAACAGCTGGTTGTTCTTCTTCTTCAATATGGTGGCTTTCTACAGCCAATGGAGTTTGATCACTCGATGATTGTTGTACAGGAGAAGGAGGAGGAGGAGGCTACAAAAGAGACTAGTGTTAGATAAAATCAGGCTGAGATCAACTAGTGGAAGAGTTAAGAATATCTTACTGGTGGAGCTGATTTGAGAATTGTTATTGCCGATTTCTTCTTCACAACAGTTTTCTTCTTCTGCAACTATAAAATCTGTGAGTAATCGGCCATAAAATGAAGTGATTACAAAAGGAATCAAGGGAAGTTGCTTACCCTTGAAAAATGGGCTGGGGCAGAAGGAGTTGGAGGAGTTTGCTTAGGTGAAGCCGATGGAGTTCTTTCAGTATCGCTTACTTCATCTGCGGCTTGGTCAACATCCTCGCCGATTTCTTCTTCATCCAGAGCTTGTTCAATGGATGGATCTAGGGCAGGCAGATCATCAGTTGGCTTCGTTTTCTTTGACTTGACTTTCATCTTTGGAGCTTGAGCCGATGGATCTGCAGCCGATGGCCTGGTTTTTCTCTTTTTACCGGTATCGGCTGGTTCTCTGCTGAGCCCTTGAAGAAGAGTTGAAGTCCTGGGGCCACGATAGCCAATGACAGTGATGTGCATTAGGGTTCCCGATCTTCCGAAAGGTTCTGATAAACAATGATTTGGGCGGAGTCGCGACACAAATCGATCTGGCTTCTTGAACGCGCACGCTCTTGAGCCCCGCAATCGCAGCACCACGTCTCGTCTGGTTATCACCCGTGTCGAAACGTGGGTGACCTCGCTGAGAAGGCTAATCCCTGTTTGTATAACATACTGAAAATTAGCTATTTTCTAATTATGCATCATGCCGCTTCTTATGTTTTTAATAACTTCCTAAACCTAGGAAAATATAATTAGTAGGACCTCCTAAAACTAATTTGCATAAAATCCCTCTCTGGTATTTAACTTCTTTTGTGTTTTTCATTTAAAGATATATTTGGTTAAATTAAGGTGTTTCTTTATTTGGTTTTAAATTAAAACCTTCTTTCGACAAAACTCCTCTTATTCAAATTTAGTTGAAAACCCTTTTCATTTGTATGAATTATGGTCCAAGAAAACCCTCCAAACCAACTCTTTGAAATTCCAATTTTAATTGGAATTAATTGTCGACCCATCCTTTGATTCCGAACCTATCCTTAGTTCCCTTTACAAATCTCAAGTATCCAAATTCCTCCTTTCAATCTAGCCGCCAATTTAATTCCCGTGGCTTGATTTCCTCCTCGGCACAAGAATAATATTATGACAAATATTGCAATCATTGCTCTTGTGCTAAGAAGATATATTTCATCCTTCCATCCCAAATCCAAAACCTCTTTTAGCCCATAATTAATTCTAGATTTCCTACCACATATTTTGGGCTAAAATTTTATTTATTCCATTCCCTCCATTTTCCTCCCACATTCCCAATTATATATCTCTCTCCCCCATTTGAGTGCATCTATATAAATTCCACTATATTCCACTTCCAAAAATATTGCACTCAAATTAGAAAATATCTCTTTTGGAAATTATATCCAAATATAATTTCCTTCCAAACTTTCCTATTCAAATTCTTTTCAAATATAAATCCTATTCAATTCCATTACCCAAACCCCCTTCAAAATTCAGAAACAGTTTCTATTCACTTTGGGCCGAAATCCTTTTTCTTCTCCCCTTAGCCCAAGCCGGCCCAAATCGGCCCATAGCCGAGCCGCCACCAGGTGCGCGTGTTGCACACGCGCACGCCGCCGCCAACGCCTTCCGTCGCCGCTAAGAAACCGGCCGCCCGCCGTTCTCTCCACGCCGCCGCCGCCATCAACTTGCCGACCATGCCAAGGCGTCGCCGTGCCGTGCCTCTCTACTGCCGCCGCCCAGCCATACGGCAGCCACCACGTGCACGCACCACCGTCGCCATCCAATCAGAGAAGGAAGCCGGCGCCGTCTTTTCTTCCTTCACGACAGCGTCGCCGTGGCCGAGTCGACGACCGCCTCTACAACCGCCTTCGGCAACCGACCTCCACGGCCTATAAATAGATGATGAGGTCGCCCTTTTTCCCCTCCACACCATCCGAGCTCTTCGAGCTCTGTCTTTCTCTCTCTCTTCCTCAAGACGGGCTGCCGCCACCGTCGGCCGATCTCTCTCACCGGGGCACCACTAACCAAATCCTCTCACCACCAACCTTGCCTTACTCCGGCAAACCCATTTTTCCACTTTTCCCCTTCTCTTTCATCCCATATCAAGCCCAACCGGAGCTCTCTCTCTCCTGCCGGTTCATGGTCTTGCGCTCGCCGTTCCGGCCATTCCCTTAACCCCCTTTGCCGACCACTTCCTTCCCTAGGTGTGCTGTACCCGGGAACACCACTGGCCGCTGGCGTCGCCGCCTCTCCACTACCGGAGCCCCGACGCCCCTCTCCTCCTCCTCTCTGTTCGACTGAAAAGAAGAAGAAGGAAGAGACGGGAAGAAGAAGAAGAGAAAGAAAAAGAAAAAGAAAAGCTTGCCAGGTGGGTCCCCTGCATAGTGTCTCTTCTTATTTTCTCTATTTAATTCAAAACCTATTCTTTAGAAGCCCATATCTCCTAAACCGTAGATCCGATTCTAGTCAAATTTGGACCTAAATTCATCTAAATTCAAAATCTACATTTTGATACCAAATTTGCTATTTTAATATTTTATTTGGATTTCCTTAAGTTATTTAAATGTCATTTGCTTTTCAAATATCTCCTTTTATTTCAAAATAGCCTTTAGCCACTAAAAAGCCGTCGGTTGGAACTTTATGCCTTCCATGGGGACGTTCGCACGGTCTACGGACCCCAACGTCGAACCGTTGGTTATAAAGCTCGGCATAAACAAAACCCAAGGTTGAAGTGCTGCTCCTTGCACCGTACGCCTCGCTGCGTACAACGGTCGGAGCTTCACTATTCCCTCGACCTCCACAGCACGCTACACAGTTCGCTCTCAAGCTCTGTGTGATTCTAGTCGCTCCGTCGCCACTCACGGTTGTCGGAGTAACACTTCCGCCCCACTAAACCTGTATAAACCTCCAATCCCTCTAGCCGATATGCTATCTGTTGATACCGGCTAGAGAAAATACCAAACCTAGTCATTATGCTCTAGCATCGACTAGCACGCAACCAAACCCTAGCTAACACCTTGCTAGTTAAAACCCAACCGTCATCCAAATATCCCACCTACCAATATTGCCTATCCACTATACTCAGCCACCTACTCTCCTAGAACCTATACAGAGCCTAGCTGATATGCTTCTCTACTCCGCAGTCGGCTTAAATATAATCAAACCCTAGGTATTATACTACATGAACCTACCACTAGCCAATACTAGCCATATACCAACTGAACCAGTTCAATTATCCAATATACATCCTATGCTTTCAGCAACCAAGCATTCACATAAAATATAAGCAACCTTAGTTGCCTGATTCCCTCTCCACCTTAGCCTCCAACCCTTTAGAACCCTATACGCCTTTAACAGAGATATTTATACCCCAAGCTTAGCCCTTCTTGCTCTTTATCACTTTCTTGCTATTTCATGATTTTTATTGAATTTGGTTCTTCGTCTTTCTTAGTAGAGTCTATTATCTTTTGGATGGCAACCTGTGGTGTTTCGAGGATCGGATAATCAGGTTGCCTATCTCGGATTTGTTTGCGTTGGAGCAAGGCAAGTTATTATTCCTCCCCTTTGAGCATAATAATCCTATATTCTATATCTCCAGTATCTTGTGCATTAGCCATACATGATTTTGAATGCATAACCTGAATATATAGCAAACCAGATATATGCTAGCTTTTGCTTAGCCCTGCCTAGTTAGAATGCATAAAATATAATGAACTTAGATTGGGACAGTACGGTAGAAATGGTTGATTTTTGGGTGGCTAGTACTATTCCAACCGATATAAGACTGCCAAGTACATGTGAAGAACATACGAGTACGACTGCAATTCTCGTTTGGGCATAGACCTAGCTGATTAAGTTATCTAGCAAAAGTGGTACCTCTGTATAGTGGTTCTTCTTAAGTCCTCGCGCAGGAGGCAAATTTATGCCGCGAAGGGCAATTGTGATATTTACCGAGGCGCAGGTAAATATATGAGATGAATTGTGCACAAATTGTTTGTGAACCCTGATTGCGATGACATGGTGTCATACAATCAGTTCTCTCTAAAGCCCTCGGGAACGCCAGAACTCCTGTCGCTGCTGATAACGTTACGTTCAGAGTGCATGGGGACTAGAGTTCATGGAACAGGTACCACTGATGTTAGTAACTGAAAAGCTTTGCCATGACAAGGCTAATGTGTTTGGCACGTCATGGATTGCGGGTAAAGCGTACATCTACTGTAGTATGAATATCCTCAAAACTATTCAAATAGCCGTGCTCGCGGTTATCGAGCATTGGGACTCACTATGGCATCTTGGATAGAAACCTAATTTGAAATTTTATTAAATACTACTGCATTTAAAATATTATAGGTTTTCTACTTCTACATTCTCTGCTTTCTGCAAGTAAACCTAGCTTTACACAGATATTATTATTTCATACATTCATTGTTGATTAAATATAATAGCTTGCTGAGTACGTTGTACTCACCCTTGCTTCAACCCCCTTTTTCAGAGTTCATTTGGAGTTTGTGCCGAAGCTGGGAGTTCAATCATATAAGTTAGTTTCATTTCAACCTAATTCTCAAGTCTAGATTAGATAGATGGTTTAAGTCTATAGCAAAACAGCAGAGTTAGGCCATTCTAAAGCTTCTGCTGTAATAGTTAACCACAATCTTGTAAATACCCTATTACTTTATGTAATAATATCTCCTTCAACGCTATGTCTAAACGTAAGCAAAGACGATCCAAATTATTGAACTTGTATCAATCTACTGATCCAGGGCTTGATACAGTTTTAACATGTCGGTTACCAAATCATTAGTTTTGGGACCCGGCAGTTTGCAAATCGAAGAACACAAACAAGAAAGAGATAGAAAACAACCAAAATTGTAGATGAATGATTAAGCTCACGAGTTGGGGTCTTACAAACCGATCTAGCGATGAAACTGTCCTCGACAGATTAATCTAAGCAAAACCCAAAAACCTAAAGATGGCGGCAGTACTGATATATAGAGTTTAGGGTCGTGCAACCCCCTCTCGACGCAACCCTACTGGGTTCCAACACGATACACGGCCCAAAGGCCCAAATACGGTGACGCAGCACCGGAATAGATTCTGGATGTCAACTTGTTTGGTCGATTCCCATTGACTCGGAAATAATTTGGACGTGGGACCAAAACCATTGGAAAGGTTATCTTCTTAGCTTTCCATCCATATAAAGAATGCCCCAATCTGAGCACGTATGCGACCTAAGCTCCCGTTTTAGTGCAGACTGGTCCTGGTCTCCGAATTGCACCCGAGGTCGAATTGGTTTGGGCCACCACCTTGACTTGGACGTCCTCGATGATCCTCCATGGCTCTAAGTCCTTCTCCAAGTGTCTCCTTGTGTCACGTCCTGGTAAATTCATCTCGAATTAAAAATCATTCTCTAAAAGGAATAATAGAATTAATTAAAATTCGAAATGAAATTGGCAAACACTAAAATACGTACAAGAAAAATTCGAATGTGGCCCGGAGAAATTTTGTTAAATTCTCCTTGGTCTAAAAAGAGCCCTCAAATTTTACTTGAATTTTTAGAGCACCGAAAATATTTATTAAGCAACAACAACAATTATCAAAGTTTACTAAAAAGAAAAGCTAAAAATAAACCCTCCTTCCTCCTTTGGGCCAAGCCCAGCCCAAAGTCCTCCCTCTCTCTCCCTCGGCCTGCGGCCAAAGTCTCCATCGTCTCCCTCTCTTTTTCCTTCCCTCTCTCTCTCTTGGGCCGCCCCTCCCTCCTTCCCCTCGGCCCAGCTCCCTCCTCCTCCCTTTCTCCCCCGGGCCACCTCTCCCTCCTCTCCTCCTAGGCCGGCCGCCCGGCCCAAGCCGCGCCCCCCTTGCCCGAGCCGCTCCCCTCCCGCGTGCGCACGCGCTGACCGCGCGCCCGCGTGGGGCCCACGCGGTGGTCGTCGTCTCCTTCCTCCAGCCGCCCGGTCTCCTCTCTCTCTCCCGAAAAACCCTAGCGCCATTTCCTCCTCCAAATCCGCCCCGAATCCAACCGTTCTTTCCAAATTAATTGGGGGGAATTAATCCCCATTCCTTCCTCTTCAATTCCCCCTAATTTTCCGCTTGAATGGCGCCGTCCATCGCCTGGAACGGCCGCGTCCTTTCCGGCCTCTTTCCATGGCCGCCGACCGTGTTTCCCATCGCCGTTCCGCCCTCTCCCATGCCCGGCTCCCTCCCCGCGCCTATAAAATGGAGCATCCTCCCTCCGTTCTATCGTTTTAGCCTCCTCCTGCGTCTTCCCGTGGCCGCACCACCCCTCCCCGCCTCCTCCCTCTCTCTCTCCAAGCGCCGGCCACCTCCAGCCACCCTTGCCGCTGCGTCAGCATGTCGGCCAGCCGTGCCGTCGCCTTCCCCGGTGTCGCAGCCGCCTCCTCTTCCCCGGCGTCGCCTCCGTTTCACAGGGAAAACATCGGAGCCACCTCCTCGCCGACGACCAGTGGTGTCGCCACCACTCCACCGCCTCCAGCCGCCTGTGCCGCCTCGCCGGTGCGGCAGCTGTCGTCGTCGCCATCCTCCCTCGACGTCGCCGCGTCGCCCTCCACCCCGGCCTGCCCTCGGTTTCGCCGGAACACCGCCGTGCCGCGCCGGCCTCTCCATCCGCCTCGCCGGAATTTCCCCGGTCGGCCCTTCCTCCACCCGTGCGCCGTCGGCCGCGCCACCACCACCTCCGGCATCGCAGCGGCAAGGTCGCCCTCGGCCTCGCCTCCCCTCCACCCGAGCCCCGCCGGTGTTCGTTGTTGTCATCTCCGTTCGTCCTTGTCGACGACTCCTCCAGTCGGTCGTTCCTCCTCGCCGGCTCGTCATCTCGTTGTGCCACCTCCGTCGTGTCCCACGCCGTCCTCGTCTCCGTGCAGCTGCTGCCGGCTGCCCTCGTCGCCTCCACGCCGGTCTCGGTCATCGTCCTCATCGTCGTGGTGTTCATCCCTCCGTCAAGCCGTTCTCGTCTTCATCCTCGGCTCCGCGTCGTCAAGCCTTGTGCCGGCCGCGTCTCTCCTTCGTCCAAGGATCGCCGCCGAAGTCGTCCCCTCGCCGTTCGTCTCCGTCGTTCTCGTCCGTCTCCGCCGCGCCCGTTCGTCGTTGTCGTTCCCACGCCTCGTCGCGTGGTGGTAAGGATCCCACTCCCTCGCTGCCCCGTCCTCGTCCTTTTAGTGTCGCCTGTGCCCGTTGTGCGGTTGTCGGCCCCGGTACCCGTGTACCGGTGTCGGTAGTTGTTCGTGTGTGCGTGTGGTGACCGTGTTAGTGTGCCTGCTCGGTAGCCGCGTTGTTTCCACGTGTGCAGCCCGCGTGGTGTCTAGTGGAGTCCGTTTGTCGGCCACTCGCCTCGGTTGACACACGGCGTCCACTTCCATCGACCCGTAGACCGTCTCTGTGTACTCGGTCTACCGCGGTCCTTTAGGTTGACATGTGGGGTCCGCATGTCAACAGCGCAGCCTTCCTGTCTTTTCCAGGCTAGCGCTTCCACATGTTTTATAGTTGTAAAACCTAATTATAATAATCCGTAAATCTCCATGTAACAGCATTAAACTTCGGATGATCATATCTTGGTCATACGAACTCCGAATCGACCCGTTCAAGTCTCCTAATATTTGTTATAACCTAAAGAACCATGTGCTTTCTTTTTATGTATTGTTATTGCTTCTTTATAGGCTTGTAGCTTTGCTTGTGTGCTTCGCGTAGCTTTCGTCGTTCCGGAGGTTCCTGAAGCGTGGTTCGTGGTCGTCGCCGAAGGTTTGGAAGGCCATTCTCTTTGAGCAAGGCAAGTCACATCATCCTTGAGCATATTGAATCCCAGTTTATGAAATTATTTTGATTTAAATTAATGCATTATCGCTTTATTTAAATTCCTGTGTTATCACTGTTTTATTTAGCCATGCCTACTTACCTTTGTTATGACCTTATTATTATTGCTATTGTTATTATTACCTTGTTCACCCTAGGAAAATAAAACCCCATCTAGTGGGTACTCTATTTATGGTTCCACTAGTATGAACTTAGGTAGATGCTTCGCTGGTTAATTAGGCAACATTAGGTGGTTTTATAACTTTAGACTTTGGGAATTCTCATATCACTTGGACACTATGGAATGGTTGGATTATGGTGGAATTGGACATACACCTCTCTTCCTCTTTCAAAACCCCTAAAACCTGTTTTCCGGTGGGGTTTGGGTGCATGCCAGTTGTGGGAAGTAGCACCCCGGCCACTATAAGGATTAAGCTCGGGCCTCTGTTGCAAAGCACTACCGTACTTCCACATGTCTAGTGGGTAAGGCTTAGTTTGTGGCTCAGTCTGGTTATAAACAAAGGTACACGGATGGAGATGGACGAAGTCGGGGGTCGATGGACATCTCTAGGACAGATGAAGGCTACACGAGCTGCGGCCCGGTAGTCGAGATGTCATGGCACAGGGTTGGTGTCCTGCTGCTAGGGGCTCAATCCTGCCTACCTGTCCCGGGGGTTCCGGCCGTAGGCGGGGTTGGGTCGGTACTCTTGTTTATGGCTAGGATGGGTTGGGAACTATGTCACGTCTTTCGTCCGTATGCCGTGGTGGTATGTGGCACGTGGTTACACGTGAGGAAGATGTGTCTTGTGGGTAAAGATGTACACCTCTAATCAGAGTAAATCTATTCGAATAGCCGCGCCCTCGGATATGGGCAAGCCTAGCAATGTACCCAAGTTAGTGTTTTAATTCTTAAAACCTACTTAACAACTAAAATGTGGAATGGTTGGCCTGGGTTGGCTTGGGACAAGCTGGGACCCAGGGTCGGGTTGCCAGTTCGGTCTGAATCATCGTAGGCCTTGGGTTAAGGCGGGTTCGTGTGGGTTCACGGCCTCGTTTAATAATATTGTGTAGCTCTAGGATTGTGTGTACAAAGTAGCTTTGAGCAACTTAGTGTCTTTTAAATGCTGTTTACTGCAAAATTTAACCCCTATATTATTACCCCTTGTACCCCCTTGCATTAATCATGCATCTACCGGTGTGGCTTGCTGAGTACTGTGGTTGTACTCATTCTTGCTCCATCTTCCCCCCCCCCTTCAGTAAGAGAAGCTTTGGAGAAGAAGTCCTAGGTGGAGTTCTGGCTTATACCCCAGTTGAGCGCCTGTGAAGATGGAGCCGTAGGCCCGCTAGTCCGCTGCTGTTTATTTTTGTTTGTCAGGCCTGAAGTGCCTTTGTAATAATGTAAATATTATCAATATAATAAAGATGTGCCTTTTGTATCATGTTTGTGTGGTGTACCCCGGCTTTTCCTGGGACAGGGATTAATACACTAGCGTTCGGGAAAAGGTAATTTTCTCGGTCGCGACACCTTGTCCCCTCCCCTCCATTGTTCCTAATCACAATATAATCATTAGGTAGCAATCTATTCTCGAATTCATACAAAGAAGAACATAGGAACGAGCTCACCTCTAAATTTAATTGTCGCACACGAGCACTTGTTATAGGTCCTTGAATGACCGTTGGAGGATTGATGTGTTTATCCAAGGTAGTGATGTTCGCATCATCCTCCCCCTCTTGAATTGAAGTCATCCTCGACTCAAGCTCATCCTCTTCTCCCAAGTATGGCTTCAAATCTGAAATGTTAAACGTGGGACTAACCCCAAACTCGGGAGGCAACTCAAGTTTATATGCATTATCATTCATCTTCTCAACAATTTTATAAGGACCATCAGCACGAGGCATCAACTTAGACTTTCTCAATTCCGGAAATCTATCCTTTCTCAAGTGCAACCAAACTAAATCACCCAGTTCAAGCTTAACCTCTTGCCTACCTTTACTACCAGCAATTCTATACTTTTCAGTCATCTTTTCAATGTTGAGCTTGGCTGACTCATGCATTTTCAAAATAAATTCAGCGTGTGCCTTAGCATTATTATGAACCCTCTCACTAGTAGGTAAAGGCAAAATATCAATAGAAGCATGAGGGTTGAAACCATACACTACCTGAAAAGGACTTAACTTGGTAGTAGAATGTGTTGCCCGACTCTATGCAAGCTCCACATGAGGCAAACATCACATCATAAATTTTTTCTTCAAAATAGCCCTCAACATGGTACCCAAAGTGCGGTTGATTACCTCCGTTTGTCCATCTGTTTGTGGGTGACATGTTGTAGAAAACAATAGCTTTGTACCCAACTTGTTCCATAGCGTGCGCCAAAAATGACTTAAGAATTTTGCATCACGATTTGAAACAATAGTAGAAGGCATACCATGCAAGCGAACAATCTCATGGAAAAACAGATCAGCAATATGAACATCATCATCACTTTTATGACATGGTATAAAAACGATCCACCACAACAAAAATGCTATCCCTCCCCCTCTTAGTTCTAGGCAATCCCAAAATAAAGTCCATAGAAATATCTGCCCAAGGAATAGAAGGTACAGGAAGAGGCATATACAAACCATGTGGATTCAAATGAGACTGAGCTTTCTGACAAGTAGTGCAACGTGCCACGAACCTCTCAACATCTTTTCTCATCCTTGGCCAAAAGAAATGCAAGGCCAAAACATCTTCCATCTTCTTAGCTCCAAAATGTCCCATCAACCCTCCTCCATGCGCTTCCTGTATCAACAAAAGACGAACGGAACCAACTGGAATGCATAGACGGTTAGCTCTACAAACAAATGCACCATTGATCACAAATTTGTTCCAAGTACGTCCCTCTTTGCAATTTAACATCACTTCATTAAAATCAGGATCAAGCGCATATTGTTCTTTAATTGATTCAAGTCCAAAAATCCGACAATCAAGTTGGGACAATAAAGTATAGCGCCTAGACAAAGCATCTGCAATCACATTATCTTTCCCTTTCTTGTGTTTGTTAACATAAGGAAAAGATTCAATAAATTCAACCCATTTAGCATGTCTACGATTCAAATTATTTGGAGAACGAAGATATTTAAGCGATTCATGATCGGAGTGAATAACAAATTCTTTAGGCCACAAATAATGACGCCACGTCTCTAAAGAACGTACAAGAGCATACAATTCCTTATCGTACGTGGAATAATTCAAAACAGGACCATGCAACTTCTCGCTAAAATATGCAACAGGCTTACCATCTTGCATCAACACACCTCCAATGCCAACTCCACTAGCATCACATTCTAACTCAAAAGTCTTACCAAAGTTTGGAAGTTGTAGCAATGGTGCGTGTGTAAGCTTGTCCTTCAAAGTGTCAAATGACTTCTCCTGTATCTTTCCCCAATGGAAGACCACCCCTTTCTTCGTCAACTCATTCAATGGTGCAGCAAAGGTACTGAAATCTTTGACGAAACGGCGATAGAATCCGGCAAGACCAAGAAAACTCCTCACCTGTGTGATAGTTTGGGGAACCGGTCAACTCTTTACGGCTTCAATTTTCGTCTCATCCACCTCAATTCCCTGTGGAGTAACAACATATCCAAGAAATGAAACTCGTTCCATGCAAAAGATGCACTTTTCAAGGTTAGCAAACAAACGTGCATCGCGTAGAGCATTAAAAACAGCACGTAAATGATCCATGTGTTCATCCAAAGACTTGCTGTAAATCAATATGTCATCAAAGTAAACTACCACAAATCGTCCAATGAAAGGCCTCAAAACCTCATTCATTAAGCGCATGAAAGTACTAGGTGCATTAGTCAAACCAAAAGGCATTACTAACCACCCATACAAACCAAATTTAGTTTTAAAAACTGTTTTCCATTCATGTCCAAGTTTCATTCTAATTTGGTGGTATCCACTACGCAAGTACGGACTCGGAATCAGGCAAATAATATATCCACGGACATCTACAGAAAATGTTACATCGGATTCTCCCCAGCTCTCGCCCAAGGGACGACACAAAAATTATAGAACCACACAACTCATCAAGCATGTCGTCTAACCTAGGAATAGGATGACGATATCGGATAGTAATATTATTAATGGCTCTACAATCAACACACATTCGCCAAGAACAGTCTTTCTTAGGAACCAAAATTACAGGAACTGCACATAGCCTGCTTCACGAGCATGGTTGTGACCATTTTGGGAATTTTCTCGAGCTCGTGAAGGAGGATTGGCCCGACAACTCCCAGTGTTCCGGGGCGGCCTTGAGGGCCTTCTGAAAGGGCTTTTGGGAGGATGGCGACCGGGATTGCGCGAAGACCCGGCTTCACGAGAATCTTGAAAGGATTGCGAAGGGCCAAGAAGCCGCTGCCGCTAACACCGGAGGGGACCCCGGGCCGTCGGAGCCGGCCGCTCAACATGAGGGCGAAGGCGATTGAGGCCAAGACCACCCTGAGGTGTGAGGCCCTTTGCCTTCGTGTGTGTTTTTTTTTCTCTCTGCCCTTTTAGGCTTTTTGGTAGTCTTCTTATGTATATAGGCGCCTTGCATGTTCGTCCTGGAGCCCTTGCCATCTTGTATCCGTTATGACTTTAATTTTATTGATCAAAAGTTAGTATTTCGCCAACCGTATGTTTTTGCTGGAATGTGGGATTGATTTCGTCGGCATTTTTTCTTTTGCACTCTTCCTTTGTGCCTTGCTAGCAGGTTAGTGGCTGAAAAACATGCGTTCGGCACCCCACCAGGGATTGGCGAAATGTAAACGAGAAGTTCGTGGCGGTGAAGGGCTTGCCGAAGACCAAGTGTCCTTTTCGGCCCGTTTTCCGCAAAATGTTAATAAACGGTAATAGCTACAAGGTTATAAGGGTTGCCAGATGGATGCGCGCTCACCCAGGTCGGACTTTAGAGGACTACAACCGTCATCGCGTGGCGCACCGCGAAGATAGTACAAATTTTTGGTGAAACTTTAGGAGGTCGATTCGCCAAGAGGCGATCGCTCGTCGCTGTTATAGCTTAGTTTGTGTCTGGCCTCCGTCCCCTTTGGGGGATGTATACGATATTAGCAGTGACGACGAATCTAGTTCATCGGCTTGTAGTACAGACGAAGGTGAAGGTGTAAGTGATGATGTGATTTACTTATAAGGTTCGCTTTCGTTAATACAACATATTTGTTGTAACTTTGTTTACCCGATACTTTGTGAATTTCTTGAACATATCTTTATGCTATTGTTTGCATAGTCACTATCGTGCTTTCGTTAGGTCAAAACATGTCGGCCCCTTTGCATGTCATGGCGAAAAGATATGTTTCTTCTCAGCTCTGCTCTTCCGTTTTTGGCTCATGGCAAGCGTGCTACCAAGCATCGTGGCTTGTGCGTAAGCTGAGTACAACGGTGTTTTGACTTGTGTTTTCAAAATTCGAGCTGTCGCGGTTTCAACGTTCGGTGAGCTATGCTTCGACCTATTCGTTTCGCCCCCCTGGCGCGTTCGCTGATCAGGCGTTTGCCTTAGAGTTTTTCCGCGAGAACATCATTCACAGAAAGATAAAAAGCAAAAAGGAACACAAAGATTTTATATTGGTTCAGGCCTCCAAGGAGGATAATAACCCTACGTCCAGTTTTTTTTTCTTTTTTCATTTTCCTCTTTTTTTTTTGATTTTTGTGCTGCACGGCTTACATAATATGTACATATTTACAATTGGCGAATCGGGTGCCACCCATTTTACACATAGAATCGTCTAAGGGAAGCGGCGTTCCAGGAGTGGTCAAACTTTTCGCCCTCCAGTGTTGCCAGCCGAAAGGAACCCGTTCGAGATTTGTGCTTGATCAAATATGGTCCTTCCCACTTAGATTCCAGTTTCCCGACTGCCACAGGGTTCGCCTTTTTCCTCAGTACGAGATGGCCAGGCCGGAGCTCTGTCGGTCGAACCTTTCTGTTATAGGTTGCTGAAGTGCCTTTCGCGTACTTGCGCATGTGTTCAAGTGCTTCGACTCTCACCCCTTCCAGGAGTTCGAGCGACACTTCGCGCCCGTCTTCGCCCCCGGAAAACATCACCCTTGGTGAATTAGCCCCTAGTTCCGCCGGTGTCATCGCCTCATCTCTGGCCTTGTGGGGGTTGTCCGAAGGGCCCAGAGAATGGATAGCATTTCCTCTGGCCATTTACCCTTCGCCGCCCCCTTAAGTCTCTTCTTTAGCGCCTCGAGGATTTTTTTCATTCGCTCGTTCGGCCGCCCCGTTCGACTGCGGGTGTGCGACAGAGGCGAACTTGATTTGCAAATTTAGCCCCTTGCACATTTCTTTGAATTTTTCAGAGTCGAACTGCTTGCCGTTGTCAGTGATGAACTCCTTAGGCACCCCGAATCGACAAACGATGTTTTTCCAGATGAACTTCTGAACCGCTACTGCTATTATTGTGCCAAGGGGTTCGGCCTCGATCCAGCGGGAGAAGTACTCGATAGCTACGATGGCGAACTTGTAACCATTTCGCGCCACCGGGAATGAGCCAATGATGTCTAAGCCCCATCTTGTGAATGGCCAGATTGGCGTGATTGACTGTAGGTCGTACTGTGGTGCAGTTTGGCTTCGGCCATGTCGCTGACAGCTTTCGCATTTTTTGATTTGCTCAACACATATTTTGAGTACGGTTGGCCAATATATGCCTTGGCAAAATACTTTTGATGCGACGGTCCTTGCCGCCTGGTGCGCTCCGCACATCCCCTAGTGTATTTCCTTTACCATTTTCTCACCTTCGGAGAAAGAGACACAACGAAGCATGGGCTGCAGCATCCCTGTCACGACCGGAATTAACCCAACAGGCATTCCTTACGTGCGTGCATTATTCCTTGTCCCAGGAGGCAAGGTACACCAAAAGTTGATACAATTCATAGTTTAACATGCGGAAGCGTAAATAGTTAATTTATTACATGGGCGGCGAAGGCCCAGCACACAAGAAGACAAACGAAAAACAGCGGAAGACTAGGACGACGACCACAGGCGCTTGACGGCAGGCACGAGCTAGACACCAAAGCCTTCATCTTCCAGGGACTCCTCTTCTGGGTTTGGGAAAAAAAATTGAGCAAGACTGAGTACAACCACCGTACTCAACAAGACACACCCACAAGTGCAGAATAAATGCAAGGGGGTACAAGGGAGTTATAATATAGGGGGGGTTAGGGTTTGCAGTAAACAGCATTGAAAGACACTTAGTTGCTCAAAGCTACTTTTAAAAATACGATCCTGGAGCTATACAATATTATTAAACAAGGCCGTGAACCCACACGAACCTGCCTTAACCCAAGGCCTACGATGATTCAGACCGAACTGGCAACCCGACCCTGGGTCCCAGCTCGTCCCAAGCCAACCCAGGCCAACCATTCCACATTTTAGTTGTTAATCAGGTTTTAAGAATTTAAAACACTAACTTGGGTACATTGCTAGGCTTGCCCATAACCGAGGGCACGGCTATTCGAATAGATTATACTCTGATCAGAGGTGTACATCTTTACCCACAAGACACATCTTCCTCACGTGTAACCACGTGCCACATACCACCACGGTATACGGACGAAAGACGTTCCCAACCCATCCTAGCCATAGACAAGAGTACCGACCCAACCCCACCTACGGCCGGAACCTCCGGGACAGGTAGGCAGGACTGAGCCCCTAGCAGCAGGACACCAGCCCTGTGCCATGACATCTCGACTACCGGGCCGTAGCTCGTGTAGCCTTCATTTGCCCTAGAGATGTCCATCGATCCCCGACTTCGTCCATCTCCATCCGTGTACTTTTGTTTATAACCAGACTGAGCCACAAACTAAGCCTTACCCACTAGACATGTGGAAGTACGGTAGTGCTTTGCAATAGAGGCCTGAAGACCGGTCCTTATATGGCCGAGGTGCTACTATCAAAACCATGCACCCCGAGCCCAGCCTAAAACCATTTTGAGGGTTTTGAATAGAGGGGGAGGTGTGAATCCAATTCCACAATAATCCAATCGTTCCATAATGTCCAAGCAATATGAATATTCCCAAAGTCTAGAGTTGTAAAACCTCCTAATGTTGCCTTCCTAAATTCATACTAGTGGTACCATGAATAGAGTATCCACTAGTTGGGGTTTTGTTTATTCTAGGGTGAACAAGGTAATAATAACAATAACAATAATAATAAGGTCATAACAAAGGTAAATAGGCATGGCTAAATAAAACAGTGATGACGCGGGAATTTAAATAAAGCGATAATGCACTAATTTAAATCAAAATAATTTTATAAACTGGGATTCAATATGTTCAAGGATGATGTGACTTGCCTTGCTCGCTTTCCCAAACGTCGGCTTCAACCTCCACGTAGAGCGGATCTTCTGAAGCTGCAGCGTCTACACGACCAACGGAAAGGAAAAAGGCTTTTACTCTAATAAACTCCATATAACAAGCAGGAACAAAGCACAAAAATGGGTTCTTGATTTCTTAAGAAAAAATTAGAGACTTGAACGGTCCAATTCCGAGTTCAAATGGCCAAGTTATGGCCATTTGAAGTTTATATGCTCTTTAAGTGAATATTTGCGAATTTCTTCATTTAAATTTTAATTTAAAAAGGATTTATTGCGTCAGCCGAGGGGAGAGGGCGCGCGGACCGGGTCCACGGGAGTGGGGCCCACGCGGCAGCCTCACGGTCCTCGGTGGACCGGGCGCACCCGGGCTCACACCGGCCGGCGCCGTGGGCCCCACGCGTCAGCCGCACCCGAGGGCACGGGCGGCTGACGGCTGGGCCTCACGCGGCGGCCACACGGCGTGCCCGGAGGCGGCCACGACGGCGCAGCCGGCGGGTGGCGGCGCCCGCGCCCCTATGGTCGCCGGCGGCGGCCATAGGCACGGCGGAGCGGCGGCCAAGAGAGGGGAAGGGAAGGGGGAAAAGAGGCGGCGGACCACGGCTCACCCCTGGGCGACGGCGGCGACGGAGGAGGCGGCCGGAGCGGAGGGAGGCGGTGGCGCGGCTCGGGTCGACGGGGTCGGCGGCGTTCCGGCGGTCGGCGACCGAAACGGAGGGGTGGACGAGGTCGGCGAGGATGCGGCGAAGCCGAAGGAGGCGACGCCGGGGCGGGAGACGGTCCCAACGAGCGGAGAGGGCCGGCCGGAGGTCGTCGGCGACAGAGGAGAGAGAGGGCGACGGCGCGAGCTCGATTCCGGCGAGGGGAAGGCACGGCAAAGGGTGGAAACGGGCGAAGGAGGTGCGGGGAGGGTTTAAATAGGGTTGGAAGGGAGAGAGGGCGGCCGGCGGGGAAGGAAACAGGCGCGGGAGGTCCGGCCGCCATCAATCGCGCCGGCGAGATTTGCGGGAGCAAATCCGGCCGTTTGAATGAGAGGGAGAGGGAAAAAAATGGGGGGAAAGGGGGATGGGGTCACGGGGAATAATTCCCCCCACTTAATTGCACGCGGGGACAGCGGGATGCGGCGGCGGCGGCGGCGCTTGGCACGGGCGGGGCGGCGGGAGCGGCGGGAGGACGGGGATGACGGGTGGGCCCCACCCATTAGCGAGGGTGGCGGGCGGGCCCGCCCGTCAGCGGCGCGCGCGTGGGGAGAGGCCGAGTGGGCCGCGGGGAGAGGAGAGAGGGGGAGGGAGATGGGCCGGATTCGGCCCAGAGAGAGGGAGGGAGGTTTTTAGGATTTTTCTTTTTATAAAACCTTTTCAACTTTGTTTATTTCTTAACAATTATTATTTGTGCTCTGAAAATTCCACTAAAATTTATTTACACATTTTAGGCTTTTAGGAATTATACAAAAATCCTCCAAGCCTTATTTGACTTTTACTTTGCACATTTTAATTTTTGAAGGCTTTCACAAGGATTTTAATTATTCTAGGCATAATTTTAAAGGATATATTTTAGGGTCGTTTTGGGACGTGACAATCCCTGTTCAATACAGTTGCACAGAGATTAGCCTATACTTCGCAGCTCTGATTTGCAACTGTTTCGCCATTGCTTCGTCATCTGGCAGACATCCCACTTTGAGGTGTTTGACGAAAGGCGTTCGCCTGTCGTCTAGGTCTTCGCCCAGCTCAACTTGGTCAATTTCCATGATGTCTTGGCGGTCTTCTGGCACACTTGGTGTATAAAGGACTTCCAAGAAGACACCTGGCGAATGCAGTCCTCCGCAAGCAGCCGATTTCGTTAATGCATCAGCTTCTTCATTCTAGCCTCGGGGCAAGTGTTCGACCATTATGCCGGCGAAACTTTTCATCATAGACTGAATGGCCTCCAGGTATTTTCTCATTCCCTCTTCTTTTGCCTCGAAAGATTTGTCAACTTGGCTTGCGACAAGCTTTGAGTCTATCCGGACTAGCAAACGCCGAATGCCCAAAGCTTTCGCTTTTCTTAGGCCCAATAACACTGCTTCATACTCTGTTGTGTTGTTGGTTGTGTCGAATTGCAGTCTTGCTGCGTACTGAATTAGGACACCTCCTGACGAGGTTAGGATTGCAGCGATGCCTGCCCCCTTATGAGACCACGAACCGTCGGAGTGCATGACCCTTGGTTGTTTGACCGGTTCGGGCTCTAGGACGGACGCGGGCATCCATTCGGCCATGAAGTCGGCGAGGACTTGGGACTTGATTGTTGTGCGGGTGACAAAGTGCAAGTCGAAAGGTGATAGCTCAGCGGCCCATTTTCTTAGACGCCCCATAATTTCTTTTCCTCGAAGCACTTCCCCAAAGGGTACTGCGAAGGTAGCACGATTCTGTGGGCTTGAAAATAGTGTTTAAGCTTTCTTGAAGCCATCACCAGGGCGTAAGCGAGTTTCTCCATTCCAATGTATCTAACATTCGCCCCTTGGAGAGCTTCGAAAACAAAGTACACTGGCTTCTGACCTGCTTCGGTTTCTTGTACTAAAGCTGCACTGATGGCCACAGGCGAAGCTGCCAGATAGAGCCATAGTTCGCTCCCTGCTACCGGGCTAACCAGAGCCGGAGGGCTTTGGAGGTACTGCTTGAGCTCATCGAAGGCTGTTTGGCATTCGGGGGTCCAACTGAATTTTCCTGCCCCTCAAAGGGTCTTGAAAAATGGCAAGCCCCTTTCAACTGTTTTTGACAAGAATCGACTTAGTGCCGCAATTTGCCCCGCGAGCTTTTGTACCTGTCATACGCTCGATGGTGGCTTCATTTGCTGAATGGCATCGATTTTCTTGGGGTTCGCTTCGATCCCCCGTTCGGACACAAGGAAACCCAACAACTTACCAGCATGAACACCGAACACGCATTTCTCTGGGTTTAGTTTCATGCCAGCAACGCGAAGGTTGTTGAGAGTCTCTTGCAGATCTGATGTGTGGTTGAAAGCTTTGCGGATTTTTACGACAATGTCATCAACATAGGCTTCGATATTTCGCCCCAACTGCGACCCCAGGACTTTGTACACCAACCTGGCAAATGTAGCCCCTGGATTTCTTAAGCCGAAAGGCATTCTGAGATGGCAGAAAGTGCCGAAGGGCGTGATGAAGGCTATGTTGGGAATATCTGCTGGGTTCATGTGAATTTGGTGATACCTGGAGTATGCATCCAAAACGCTCATGAGTTCACAGCCGGCGGTTGAATTGACCAGTTGGTCGATCCGCGGCAATGGGAAGTCGTCCGTAGGGCACACCTTGTTGAGGTCCGTGAAGTCGACACTCATTCGCCACTTGCCGTTTGACTTCTTCACCAGCACCGGATTTGCTCACTCTGGGTGGTCAATCTCTATTGTCACCCCTGCTTTGAGCAGCTTGTTCACCTCCGCTTTCAACGCCTCTTGGCGATCTGCCGACATTTTCCTTAGCTTTTGCTTCTTCGGCATTGCTTCAGGCTTGACTGTGAGGTGGTGCATGATGAGATCTGGCGAAACTCCCCCCACATCATCTGGTCCCCAAGCGAAGATGTCAATGTTCTTCTTTAGTATGGCCAGGATGCTATCAACTTCTTGTTCGCTTAAGTCTCCACCAAGCGATATGACTTTGGTGGGGTCGAAATCATCTATCTATCGCTGCATAACTTTGCCGTGTGGGGCGGGCTTCGGTATTGGCTTGGCTTTTTCTTGCCCTTCGACCTCTAAGGTGTGGACCTCCCTGTCGAAAGGGGTTACTGCGGTGGCCGAAGGCTGAGAACCCTTTACAACTATCACACCGACTAGGGTAGGCATCTTGAGCTTGAGGTAATTATGATGGGAGACTGCTTCTGTAACGCCCCGATTTTCGTTCGGGATTAAAAATCATTAAATAATGCATTTTCTAGAAATTAAATAAAAGTTAAAGCAATTTAATCAAGTGAAATATTGGGAGAATTAAAATTTTCCCTTAAAAATCATTGGCCGAGAATATTTTGTAATATTCTTTGTGCCCTAAAACACTCTCTGGATTTTTTCCGTGAATTTTCGGAGCTCAAGAAGTAATTTTAATGGCACAAAGTTCATTGAATAAATTAAATAAAATGAAAAACGAATTAAAAACCTCCTCTCTCCCCTTTGGGCCGCTCCCGGCCCAATGCCCATTTCCCTCCCGCGGCCCGCGCCCTCTCTCTCCCTCTCCCGGCCGGCCTCCCTCCCCTCTCTTGGGCCGTCGGCCCGTTTCCCCTCTCCCTCGCGAAGTCTGTTTTACGTCCCCCTTCCAACTCTCCCTCCCTCTCTCCCCGACAGGTGGGACCCGTGGACCCCACCTGTCATCCCCTTCCTCCGGCTCCAACCGCCGCCATGGCCGCCCGAGCCACCCCACGACGCCGCACCTCCCGCGCTCCACCCCGCCCCACGAGCGCGTGATATCGGTTCCCCAACTCGTCCTCCCCCACTTCCCCTGCTTTCCCCGCCAGAACCGGCGCCAGATCGACCGCCTTTTCCCCACGTCGCCACCCCACCCCGCCGGCCGTTGCCGCCCAAATCCGCCTCGTCCCGGCTCCCTTTCGCCCTCCCGAGCCTATATAAACGACCCCCGTGCTCCCCTCGTCCATTTCCCCATGTTTCCCGAGCCCGGCACTCTCTCCTTCGCTCTCCCCACGCCGCTCCGCGCGACGCCGCCCGCCGGCGAACTCCGGCTGCACGCCGCCGTCGCCGTAGCCACCGCCGCGCCACGCCGTTGGTTCCTTCGGCTTCGCCTCGCCGTGCTGCAGCCCGGCCCCTACTCCTTTTCCCCTCCCCGCCTCCGAAACACCGCCGCCACGCGCACCACCTCTCTCCACCGCCTTTGCCGACTCCGGCAGCGCCCCACCACCGCCATAGCCACCGCCAAGCCGCGCCACCACCACCGTTGGCTTCGCCGCATCGCGTAGCACCCCGGCAGCCGCTCCTCTCCCTCAAACCGCCGCTGGAACCACCATCCCACCGCGAACCCGAGCCGCCACCACCTTAAACCGCCTCCAGCCGCACGCCGCCGTCGCCACAGACGTCACCGCACCGCGCCACCTCCGCCACTCGCTGCGCAGCGCCGAGGAGCACCTCGGTCGCCGCTTTCCATCACCGGAAACTCACTGGACGTCTAATTTCCCGTGCGCCGGTGAGCCTTTCCTCCCTCATTTTCCTCTCCGGCCGGCCATGTCGCCGCCCCGTCCTCCTTAACACCTCTACTTCCATCCCATGGTGCAGCTGCCGCCCGTCTGCCTCTTCCCGAGCGCCGCTCGCCATCGGAGACGCTGTTCCGTCGCCTCCCGTGCCGCCGCCGGCTGCCTCCCCGTGGTCATCTCGCCGTCGCCGCCCTCGGTGAGCACTCCTCTCCGCTTCCCTCTTTCTCCCCTTGGCCGGCCGCCTCCCGTGCTTGCGCGCGCCGTGCCGCCGCCGCCGGTGGCCGCCCGGGCCGTGTGCCGCCGTCGCTTTGGTCCCGGCCGCCGCCGCCGCCTGCCTTGTGTGCGCGCTGGCCAGGCCGCGCCGCCCGGCCGTCCCCAGCCGTCCGATCGGCCTTGGCCGATCTGGACCGTCGGGTGCGCGCCCGCGTGGCCGATCGCCACCGTGGACTCGGTCCACGGTGGGCCGTGTCGCTGACGGGTGGGGCCCGCCTGTCGGCGCGCCCTTCCCCTTTGCTGACGTCAGCGGAGTCCTTTTCCTTTGTAAAAATAAATAATAATTGCGCAATAAATCGAGTTTAATTATAGAAATCCATTAAAATGGCTCAAAACTTCTAAAATCCATATCTAATTCATTCGAACTCCGAATTGAGCCATTCAACTTGCAAAATTCATCTAAAATTGAGCTCTACATGTTTGTTTACTTTTTATGTACTGTTTTCTTGGTTTTTATTAGAGTTTTTCCTCGTTTTGCGTGCCAGCGTGTAGTTCCCGTCGTTTCGGAAGATCGCGTTCGCGAGGAAAAGAGTTCGGAAGATTGTTTTGAAGAAGCAAGGCAAGTCACACATTCCCCTTGAGCATGTTGATCCCAATTTATAAATGTTTTACCGTTTGCAAATAAATATGCATGTTTTGCTAATTACATGGGATCCGGGTATTACCTATCTGCTCGCTTGTGCCATGTTTACTTGATATCTGTTCTTTGTCAACCTTGGGTAGTAAATCGACTAGCTCATGTTACTTATGTGACCTAGCTAGAACTATATGCTTAGCCATGCTTAATTACCACTAGCTCAGTTGATGGGATAATTACAGTTTTAGACCTTTTAGTATCAGATGAGCTGCGTGCTCGAGACATCTGGCCATGCTTCATGGTCGTAATTATCCAACTAAAATGCGACTAAATGGTGGGCTGTGGGTGCATGGTTTTGCTAGTCGCTCCCATGGCAATTAAGGACCGGTTCGCGGGAAACCCTGGAAGAATTCCTCGTACTTACCACAAGCCAGCGTGGGCAACGGCTGGGCTTGTAGTGTAGCTTTCCTCTAGCCGACGCATCCAGGCAAGGGTGGGCGTGATGGAGCGGGGCGGGCCCTGCGACGGCCTCTGTCGCTTCCGGATTCACCTAGGCACGAGAGGGGACTGCCCGTTGCCCGCTGGGGACGGGGCTGAAACCTGAGGTGTGGTGTGCTTGGCTAGAGGGGGTTATGCGAAGGGTCCTGTCACGGCCTCTTTCCGGTATGTCGTGGTGGCATGTCGGCGCACGGTAACGTGTCGTGGGGCTGTGTCTTGTGGGTACAGTTGTACACCTCTGATCAGAGTAAAACTATTCGAATAGCCGTGCCCGCGGTTATGGGCGGTCGACCAGATTCACCGTGATTAGTCCCACTTTAATAAATCGACCCAATGCACTGTAGTTCAGGTGGGTTGGTTGGGCCTGTTCAACGTGGTGTAGCGTTGATCAGTGGAGATTTAATGTTACTTTAATTACCCCACAGTTTTAGTGTTTTGCTCAATAAAATGTTTTACAACCGCCTTTATGCAAATAGCCACAAACCGTCTTTGTATCCCCTTGCACGTCTGCATCGTTGGTGTGGCTTGCTGAGTACGGTGGTTGTACTCAGTCTTGCTATTATTCCCCCTTTTCAGAAGTGTAGTGCTTCTGAGCTGAAGACGAGGTTAGAAGACCAAGGCTCAGACCCCAGTTGAGTTTTGCCTGTGGAGTGGAGCTGAAGCCCCGCTAGGATCGCCTTTTTCCGCTGCTGCTGCTTTTGTTTCGGTGTGAGGACTAAGTGCCTCTTCTGTAAGTATTTTACGCTTTATTTACGTTTGGAACTGTATATTACTTGTCGTTTTGTGTACCCTGGCTGGTCCTGGACAGGGATTTAATACACAAAATAGTCTGGAAATTTGGGTTAAATTTCTGGGCGTGACAGCTTCGAACTTAGTCAAAGTGCCCATGCCGAAAATGGCGTTGTAGTTGTAGGGGATGACGACAATGTCGAAGAGTATCTCTTCTTCTCTTCTGTTCTCTTGCGAGCTGAAGGCAACATTGATGAGGGCTTGTCCCAGAACTTGCACAACTTCGTCTCTAAAACCTCTGAGTGAAGTCGGCACCTGAGACATTGCCAAATTTGGCAAACCCATCTTGGCATACGTCCTAGCGAACATGACATAAGCCAAACGCCCTCCATCAATCAAGATGCGCTGGACTTCAAAACCGGCCATCTCTGCCGAAACGACAAACGGGTCTTGGTGTGGGAAAAGAACTCCTTCGGCATCCTCTGGCCCAAAGGATATTGGCTGCGACAAGTATCTTGGGACCCCGTCACCCGCTGAGACAATGCTGTGCACAGCTCGAAGCTGCATCTTCTTTTGCCGTTTCGACACTTGTGAGGGGGGATCAGATCTTGTAATGACCTGAATCACTCTTCGCTGCACGTCTTGGTGTTGTTCTGCCTAAAGTGCCTGGCTTGTAGCCGCTTCGCGTGGTACCTCTTCGGCCCTCGGCTGCTGCTGCCTTGGCGCTTGAGCATTGCCCTGCTGCCGGATGTTTCGACATTGCTCGGTCGTGTGCGAAGAGCGTCCTTGAAAGGCTCAATATAGGTCCTTCTTGATTTTCTTGCGAAAAGGTTGTTGTTGTCCGCCCGGCTGCTGGGTGTCGAACTCTTTGCGGAGGGCCTGTACCTCTTCGACCGCCATCACCGCTTTGCCAGCTCGCTCAGTCCTGAACTTCTTCCATGTCATGGGTGCTTGGTTCGGCCTTGGATGCAGTACTTGGTTCGCCAAGGGTGCTGGATGAACCTGGACAGGTGCCGTACTTACAATTTGGGCTTGGACCAGAGCTTGTGTGCTGGCTTGCATGGTGGCTACTGTAGCCACGGTTGCCTTGTCGTATTCGGCCTGTATCTCTTGTCTTCGCTTGGTATCTTCTTCACCTCGAGCATATCCGTCAATTATGCGAAAGAGGTGTTCGAGTGTTCTGGGCCCCTTTCGCACGAGTTTCCATGTGAGTTCGCCCTCGAGCAAACCGGCCGAAGCGGCATGGATGACAGATGCTTCGCACTTTGCACCGTGCTTGCGAAAACCGGCGAATGTACTATCTTGTCGATTCCTGGCCTTTGGCGAATGCCCATAAGGTCTTGTTGAGTTTTCGGCTCCACATAGGTACCTGGAAAGTTAAGGACAAAGATATCGCGCAATTGTTCCCATGAGTAAATGCTATTAACAGGCAAATTGAAATACCAAGATCTGGCTATGCCATCGAGCGCAAGGTGAATTACCTTCGCCTTGGTATTCTCATCGCCATGAGCAGCTTCGATTGCATATTTGTAGATGGACAGGAACTCTTTTGGATCTGTCTCTCCCGAATACCGTGGCACTGGGGGATACTTGAACTGGGGTGGGATGGGGTGATTCTTGATCCCCCAGCTGAGGGGCAAACCCTTTTTCTTGATCCCCCAGCTGAGGGGCAAATGAGCTGAGCAGGCCAGCTCATTTGCGGGTATGGAAGTGCGAACGGCGAAGCCACTGCTTGCACAGTTGGTTGAGCTGCAGGCATCCACTGATGTGCCGTGCCGAACATCATTGCCTGGTTTTGCTGGTTTGTCGAAGTGACTTGCACCGCCATGGCTGGTTCAAACATGGCTTGATTCCAGGCCTGATTTGGTGGTGGGGCTGTTCCGTATCCTGGGGGTACGGCTTGTGCGAAAGTCGTTGGTGCTTGAGCCATTGTACTTGGGTCGAACTGCGAAGGTGGACCTTGAGGCGAGGGCCCTTGAACTTGACTTGGCAAGGCGAACTGTGCCACCAGTTGCCCCGCTGATGCACCCTGACTTGGACTTCCCTCAGCCTAGGCCGGAGGCGAAGCTCTTGGTATATTGTTGTGGGCTTTGTTGAGTTGTTGCTAAAAAACATAGAATTGAGCTTGCAAGGTCGAAGCTGCTTCCATCATCGCTGATGAACCCTGAGCTCCACTAGAGACACTCAAGGCTGTTCTTGGCCCGATCTTTCGGTGAGTTGAAGATAACTACGATTTGGGAGAAACGTTGACGACCCGACTACAATCGTACTAGACGTTGTTGTGTTGCGCCTTAGCGATCAATACACCTCTCCGTGGGCTGTTGATCTTTCCGGTGCAGATCAACCTTATTCCTGCAAGCAAATCTAAGAAACAGGCAAGAACAAGATAAAAGCAATCTGAATTGCAGATATGAATTCAATACCAATGATAGGTTTGGGGTTCCGTAACGAGCAAACCGGCGATCTAACCGATCACGGGATTACCCGGCAAAGTAGCAAAGCTAAACTTTAATCTAAACAAAACCCGAGAAACCCTGAAGGGGTACCTAACTATTTAAAGAGGTAGGAGGACGACCAAGGGCACTCTAGGGTCGTGCTCCACCTGGTTGGGGCGCACCCCACTTGGGCCGGGGTCCCAAACGAAGTTACAAGCCTAAAGGTCCATGACAGGTAATGCAGCACCTTGTTTGTTCATCCACGGATGACTTGGATAGAATTTGGTGATGAGGTTGGATCCATTGGAAAGAAGACTCCGTGGGCTTTCCGTCAATTACTCACGGGCCGAAAACGGAGGTCGTATGCAGATTTGGCGGCCGTTTGAAGTCAGTTGTGTAGCAGGTGGCCGAATCGGATTCCAGCACGTGGAGCACTTGATCTTGTTATCATCTTGTTCATCCATGATGTGAGCAATGGTTGTATCTGTAGTAGCCGTGGTCACATCATCCTCCCCTTCTTCATGGAAAACCGTCCTCGGTTTTTCCATACGGTGCTCTTCGCGTAGTCCATTTAAAATAACCTGTTTCTTCCAATCAAAACAAGACAAACTCGAGATAATTTTGTTAGAAATAACATTTCTCTCTAGCTTGCATGTTTTATCCACATGTATAGAAGGTTCTAAATCTGAACATATGTAATCCCTATGCACCAAATATATTCCTCTATCATCAGATTCGCCAAATATATGAAAAATAGCAGTAGTTGGACAAGGCAAATCAGACTTAGCAAATAATTTCTTCTTCAAATTATCAAGCTCACAAAAATCATCAAACTGAACATAGCCCAAAGTATTTAAAGAAGATAGCAATTCACGTTCCTCTACTTCATTAGCAATGTGAACAACATGCTTAAAATCAGCACACAAAGAAACAGCTTGGTGGTTGGTGCGCCATGGCTCTATTCAACCCATCCTAGGTTCAACTCCCACAAAACACCCCTTTTTTCCTATATTTTCTCCTCCTTCTCATGCGTGCACGTGGTCTGGCAGGGTAGCGCCCACGATTGAGCGGTCCAGTGCTGGTCCAGTGCTGGTTTTCTGACTGGCTTTTAAGCGGTTTTCGAAAAAAAACCGGCCGGCCAAACCGGTTTATACCGAGTCATGATTTCGGTTTTTTCGAAAAAAAGGCCCTGGTTCCGGTTTTTTCTGGTCCAACCGCCGGTCCGGTTCGATCCTAATAACTATGGTGCCAACATTAGCATTAATTGACAAAAGTTCGCCGCGCGAATCACGAAGTGAGTTTTGGCCACGAACGCACCCAATACACACCTATATGTACAAAAATCATGTTTTGGTGCTTTTTGAACTTTTTCATTCCGGTCAAAAACACACCCGTGCGGGCCAATATATGCCAATATTGGCATTGATTGACAAAAGTTCGCCGCGCGAATCACGAAGTTAGTTTTTTGCCCCGAACGCACCCAATACACTCCTATCTGTCCAAAAATCATGTTTTGGTGCTTTTTGAACTTTTTCATTCCAGTCAAAAACATCGCACCCGTGTGGGCCAATATATGCCAATATTGGCATTGATTGATAAAAGTTCGCCGCGCGAATCACGTAGCAAGTATTTGCCACGAAATCACCCAATACACTCCAAAATGTCCAGAAATCATTTTTTTGTGCTTTTTGAACTTTTTTATTCCGGTCAAAAACATCGCACCCGTGTGGGCCAATATTGGCATTAACGGACAAAAGTTCGCCGCGCGAATCACGAACTGAGTTTTTGCCACGAACGCCAATAAACTCCAATATGTCCAAAAATCATGTTTTGGCGTTTTTTGAACTTTTTCATTCCGGTCAAAAACATCGCACACTCGTGTGCCAATATTGGCATTAATTGACAAAAGTTCGCCGTGCGAATCACGAAGTGAGTTTTTGGCACGAACGCACCTAATACACCCCAATATGTCCAAAAATCATGTTTTGGCGTTTTTTTAACTTTTTCATTCCAGTCAAAAACATCGCACCCTCATGTGCCAATATAGGCATTAATTGACAAAAGTTTGCCGCGCGAACCACGAAGTGAGTTTTGGCTACGAACGCACCCAATACACATCTATATGTCCAAAAATCATGTTTTGGTGCTTTTTGAACTTTTTCATTCCGGTCGAAAACATCGCACCCATGTGGGCCAAGATATGCCAATACTGGCATTAATGGACAAAAGTTCCCCGCGCGAATCATGAACTGAGTTTTTGCCACGAACGCCAATAAACTCCAATATGTCCAAAAATCATGTTTTGGCGTTTTTTGAACTTTTTCATTCCGGTCAAAAACATCGCACCCTCGTGTGCCAATATTAGCATTAATTAACAAAAGTTCGCCGTGCGAATCGCGAAGTGAGTTTTCGGCACGAACGCACCCAATACACCCCAATATGTCCAAAAATCATGTTTTGGCGTTTTTTTAACTTTTTCATTCCGGTCAAAAACATCGCACCCTGATGTGCCAATATTGGCATTAATAAACAAAAGCTCGCCGCGCGAATCATGACGTGAGTTTTTGCCACGAACGCACCCAATACACTCCAATATGTCCAAAAATCATGTTTTGGCGTTTTTTGAACTTTTTCATTCCGGTCAAAAACATCGCACCCTCGTGTGCCAATATTGGCATTAATCGACATAAGTTCGCCGCGCGAATCACGAAGAGAGTTTTGGCCACGAACGCACCCAATACACATCTATATGTCCAAAAATCATGTTTTGGTGCTTTTTGAACTTTTTCATTCCGGTCGAAAAAATCGCACCCGTGCGGGCCAATATATCCCAATATTGGCATTGATTGACAAAAGTTCGCCGCGCGAATCACGAAGAGAGTTTTGGCCACGAACGCACCCAATACACATCTATATGTCCAAAAATCATGTTTTGGTGCTTTTTGAACTTTTTCATTCTGGCCGAAAACATCACACCCGTGTGGGCCAAGATATGCCAATGTTGGCATTAATGGACAAAAGTTCGCCGCGCGAATCACGAACTGAGTTTTTGCCATGAACGCCAATAAACTACAATATGTCCAAAAATCATGTTTTGGCGTTTTTTGAACTTTTTCATTCCGGTCAAAAACATCGCACCCTCGTGGGCCAATATATTCCAATATTGGCATTGATTGACAAAAGTTCGCCGCGCGAATCACGTAGCGAGTTTTTGCCACGAACGCATCCAACACACTCCAAAATGTCCAGAAATCATGTTTTGGTGCTTTCTGAACTTTTTCATTCCGGTCAAAAACATCGCACCCGTGTGGGCCAATATTGGCATTAATGGACAAAAGTTCGCCGCTCGAATCACGAACTGTGTTTTTGCCACGAACGCCAATAAACTCCAATATGTCCAAAAATCATGTTTTGGCGTTTTTTGAACCTTTTCATTCCGGTCAAAATCATCGCACCCTCGTGTGCCAATATTGGCATTAATTGACAAAAGTTCGCCGTGCGAATCAAGAAGTGAGTTTTTGGCACGAACGCACCCAATACACCCCAATATGTCCAAAAATCATGTTTTGGCGTTTTTTAAAGTTTCTTATTCCGGTCAAAAACATCGCACCCTCGTGTGCCAATATTGGCATTAATTGACAAAAGTTCGCCGCGCGAATCACGTAGTGAGTTTTGGCCACGAACGCACCCAATACACATCTATATGTCCAAAAATCATGTTTTGGTGCTTTTTGAACTTTTTCATTCCGGCCGAAAACATCGCACCCGTGTGGGCCAAGATATGCCAATATTGGCATTAATGGACAAAAGTTCGCCGCGCGAATCACGAACTAAGTTTTTGCCACGAACGCCAATAAACTACAATATGTCCAAAAATCATGTTTTGGCGTTTTTTGAACTTTTTCATTCCGGTCAAAAACATCGCACCCTCGTGTGCCAATATTGGCATTAATCGACAAAAGTTCACCACGTGAATCACGAAGAGAGTTTTGGCCACAAACGTACCCAATACACATCTATATGTCCAAAAATCATGTTTTGGTGCTTTTTGAACTTTTTCATTCCGGTCGAAAAAATCGCACCCGTGCCGGCCAATATATGCCAATATTGGCATTGATTGACAAAAGTTCGCCGCGCGAATCATGTAGCGAGTTTTTGCCATGAACGCACCCAACACACTCCAAAATGTCCAGAAATCATGTTTTGGTGCTTTTTTAACTTTTTCATTCTGGTCAAAAACATCGCACCCGTGTGGGCCAATATTGGCATTAATGGACAAAAGTTCGCCGCGCGAATCGCGAACTGAGTTTTTGCCACGAACGCCAATAAACTCCAATATGTCCCAAAATCATGTTTTGGCGTTTTTTGAACTTTTTCATTCCGGTCAAAAACATCGCACACTCGTGTGCCAATATTGGCATTAATTGACAAAAGTTCGCCGTGCGAATCACGAAGTGAGTTTTTGGCACGAACGCACCCAATACACCCCAATATGTCCAAAAATCATGTTTTAGCGTTTTTTGATCTTTTTTATTCCGGTCAAAAACATCGCACCCTCGTGTGCCAATATTGGCATTAATGGACAAAAATTCGCCGCGCGAATCACGACGTGAGTTTTTGCCACGAACGCCAATAAACTACAATATGTCCAAAAATCATGTTTCGGCGTTTTTTGAACTTTTTCATTCCGGTCAAAAACATCGCACCCTCGTGGGCCAATATATTCCAATATTGGCATTGATTGACAAAAGTTCGCCGCGCGAATCACGTAGCGAGTTTTTTCCACGAACGCACCCAACACACTCCAAAATGTCCAAAAATCATGTTTTGGTGCTTTTTGAACTTTTTCATTCCGGTCAAAAACATCGCACCCGTGTGAGCCAATATTGGCATTAATGGACAAAAGTTCGCCGCTCGAATCACGAACTGTGTTTTTGCCACGAACGCCAATAAACTCCAATATGTCCAAAAATCATGTTTTGGCGTTTTTTGAACCTTTTCATTCCGGTCAAAATCATCGCACCCTCGTGTGCCAATATTGGCATTAATTAACAAAAGTTCGCCGTGTGAATCGCGAAGTGAGTTTTTGGCACGAATGCACCCAATACACCCCAATATGTCCAAAAATCATGTTTTGGAGTTTTTTTAACTTTTTCATTCCGGTTAAAAACAACGCACCCTCGTGTGCCAATATTGGCATTAATAAACAAAAGCTCGCCGAGCGAATCATGACGTGAGTTTTTGCCACGAACGCCAATAAACTACAATATGTCCAAAAATCATGTTTCGGCGTTTTTTGAACTTTTTCATTCCGGTCAAATACATCGAATCCTCATGTGCCACTATTGGCATTAATTGACAAAAGATTGCCGCGCGAACCACGAAGTGAGTTTTTGCTACGAACGAACCCAATACTCTCTGATATGTCCAAAAATCATGTTTTGGTTCTTTTTGAACTTTTTCATTCCGGTCAAAAACATCGGACCCCCATGTGCCAATATTGTAATTAATTGACAAAAGTTTGCCGCGCGAACCACGAAGTGAGTTTTTGCTACGAACGCACCCAATACACTCCAATATGTCCAAAAATCATGTTTTGGTTCTTTTTGAACTTTTTCATTCCGGTCAAAAACATCGGACCACCATGTGCCAATATTGTAATTAATTGACAAAAGTTTGCCGCGCCAACCACGAAGTGAGTTTTTGCTACGAACGCACCCAATACACTCATATATGTCCAAAAATCATGTCTTGGCGTTTTTCGAACTTTTTCATAACGGTCAAAAACATCGCACCCTCATGTTCCAATATTGGCAGTAATTGACAAAAGTTTGCCGCGCGAACCACGAAGTGAGTTTTTGCTACGAACGCACCCAATACACTTCAATATGTCCAAAAATCATGTTTTGGTTCTTTTTGAACTTTTTCATTTTGGTCCAAAACATCGCACCCTGATGTGTCAATCTTGGCATTAATCGACAAAACTTCGCCGTGCGAACCACGAAGTGAGTTTTTGCCACAAACGCACCCAATACACTCATATATGTCCAACAATCATGTCTTGGTGTTTTTCGAACTTTTTCATTCCGGTCAAAAACATCGCACCCTTATGTGCCCATATTTGCATTAATTGACAAAACTTCGCCGCGCGAACCACGAAGTGAGTTTTTGCCACGAACGCACCCGATACACTCATATATGTCCAAAAATCATGTCTTGGTGTTTTTCGAACTCCTTCATTTCGGTCAAAAACATCACACCCTCATGTGCCAATATTGGCATTAATTGACAAAAGTTTGCCGCGCGAACCACGAAGTGAGTTTTTGCTACGAACGCACAAAATACACTCCAATATGTCCAAAAATCATGTCTTGGCGTACTTCCAACATTTTCATTCCGGTCAAAAACATCGCACCCTCATGTGCCAATATTGGCATTAATTGACAAAAGTTTGTCGCGCGAACCACGAAGTGAGTTTTTGCTACGAACGCACCCAATACACTCCAATATGTCCAAAAATCATGTTTTGGTTCTTTTTGAACATTTTCATTCCGGTCAAAAACATCGCACCATCATGTGCCAATATTGGCATTAATTGACAAAAATTTGCCGCGCGAACCACGAAGTGAGTTTTTGCTACGAACGCACCCAATACACTCCAATATGTCCAAAAATCATGTTTTGGTTCTTTTTGAACTTTTTCATTCCGGTCAAAAACATCGCACCCCCATGTGCCAATATTGGCATTAATTGGCAAAAGTTTGCCGCGCGAACCACGAATTGAGTTTTTGCGACGAACGCACCCAATACACTCATATATGTCCAAAAATCATGTCTTGGTTTTTTTGAACTTTTTCATAACGGTCAAAAACATCGCACCCTCATGTTCTAATATTGGCATTAATTGACAAAAGTTTGCCGCGCGAACCACGAAGTGAGTTTTTGCTACGAACGCACCCAATACACTCCAATATGTCCAAAAATTATGTTTTGGTTCTTTTTGAACTTTTTCATTTTGGTCAAAAACATCGCACCCTGATGTGTCAATATTGGCATTAATGGACAAAACTTCGCCGCGCGAACCACGAAGTGAGTTTTGCCACGAACGCACCCAATTCACTCAAATATGTCCAAAAATCATGTCTTGGTGTTTTTCGAACTTCTTCATTTCGGTCAAAAAGATCACACCCTCATGTGCCAATATTGGCATTAATTGACAAAAGTTCGCCGCGCGAACCACGAAGTGAGTTTTTGCTACGAACGCACCCAATTCACTCCAATATGTCCAAAAATCATGTTTTGGTTCTTTTTGAACTTCTTCATTTCGGTCAAAAACATCGCACCCTCATGTGCCAATATTAGCATTAATTGACAAAAGTTCGCCGCGCGAATCACGAAGTGAGTTTTTGCTACGAACGCACCCAATTCACTCCAAGATGTCCAAAAATCATGTTTTGGTTCTTTTTGAACTTCTTCATTTCGGTCAAAAACATCGCACCCTCATGTGCCAATATTAGCATTAATTGACAAAAGTTCGCCGCACGAACCACGAAGTGAGTTTTGCCACGAACGCACCCAATTCACTCAAATATGTCCAAAAATCATGTTTTGGTTCTTTTTGAACTTTTTCATTCTGGTCAAAAACATCACACCCTCATGTGCTAATATTGGCATTAATGGACAAAAGTTCGCCGCGCGAATCACGAAGTGAGTTTTTGCTACGAACGCACCCAATACACTCCAATATGTCCAAAAATCATGTTTTGGTTCTTTTTGAACTTTTTCATTACGGTCAAAAACATCGCACCCTCATGTGCCAATATTGGCATTAATAGACAAAAGTTTGCCGCGCGAACCACGAAGTCAGTTTTTGCTACGAAAGCACCCAATACACTCATATATGTCCAAAAATCATGTCTTGGTGTTTTTCGAACTTTTTCGTAACGGTCAAAAACATCACACCCTCATGTGCCAATATTGGCATTAATTGACATATGTTCGCCGCGCGAATCACGAAGTGAGTTTTTGCCACGAACGCACCCAATACACTCTAATATGTCCAAAAATCATGTTTTGGCGTTATTCGAACTTTTTCATTCCGGTCAAAAACATCGCACCATCATGTGCCAACATTGGCATTAATTGACAAAAGTTCGCCGCGCGAATCACGAAGTGAGTTTTTGCTACGAACGCACCCAATACACTACAATATGTCCAAAAATCATGTTTTGGTGCTTTTTGAACTTTTTCATTCTGGTCAAAAACATCACACCCTCATGTGCCAATGTTGGCATTAATTAACAAAAGTTCGCCGTGCGAATCACGAAGTGAGTTTTTGCTACGAATGCACCCAATACACTCCAATATGTCCAAAAATCATGTTTTGGTTCCTTTTTAACTTTTTCATTCCGGTCAAAAACATCACACCCGTGTGGGCCAATATTGGCATTAAGGGACAAAAGTTCGCCGCGCGAATCACGTAGTGAGTTTTTGCCACGAACGCACCCAATACACTCCAATATGTTCAGAAATCATGTCTTGGCGTTTTTTGAATTTTTTCATTCCGGTCAAAAACATCGCAACCTCATGTGCCAATATTGTCATTAATTGACAAAAATTTGCCGCGCGAATCACGAAGTGAGTTTTTGCTACGAACGCACCCAATACACTCCAATATGTCCAAAAATCATCTTTTGGTTCTTTTTGAACTTTTTCATTCCGGTCAAAAACAGCGCACCCTCATGTGCCAATAACAGCATTAATTGACAAAAGTTCGCCGCGCGAATCACGAAGTGAGTTTTTGCCACGAACGCACCCAATACACTCCAATATGTCCAAAAATCATGTCTTGGCGTTATTCGAACTTTTTCATTCTGGTCAAAAACATCGCACCATCATGTGCCAATATTGGCATTAATTGACAAAAGTTCGCCGCGCGAATCACGAAGTGAGTTTTTGCTACGAACGCACCCAATACACTCCAATATGTCCAAAAATCATGTTTTGGTGCTTTTTAAACTTTTTCATTCCGGTCAAAGCAGCGCACCATGTGGGCCAATATATGCCAATATTGGCATTAATTCACAAAAGTTCACCGCGCAAATCACGAAGTGAGTTTTTGCTACAAACACACCCAATACACTCCAATATGTCCAAAAATCATGTTTTGGTGCTTTCTGAACTTTTTCATTCCGGGCAAAAACAACGCACCCGTGTGGGCCAATATATGCCATTATTGGCATTAATTGACAAAAGTTCGCCGCGCGTATCACGAAGTGAGTTTTTGCAACGAACGCACCCAATACACTCCAATATGACCAAAAATTGCTCACGCTCTTTCTCCCGGTGTTCTCCCTTTTCGCCGTCGCTCCATAGTGCACCGGTGATCGTCTCTCCCGTGTTCGCCATCCAGTGATATCGTGTGGTTGTCTTTTCTTTGCCACGTCATTGCATCTCTGCTGCCACATCGCTGCCACCTAACCGCCAATTTGTCTCTGCCGTGCCATGTCTATCTAAACCCTAGATCGGATTCAATCTAATCCGTTGGATCTTGGCCAACTCTATGTCAAGATTAATCTCAGCCGTCCAAAATCAATATAAATCTGTTCTCTCTTTTCAATGGTATATTAGTCCTTATTATCATATGTCATCTACCAAATCTGATCTAATCTTTTCCGGAGGTTGTTTTAATATTTTATCTCAGTCATAAATCATTTGTAAATTGTTTAATTAATTTGGAATAGTCTTTTCTTTAATATGTTTAATTGGAATTAAATCTTGTAAAATTCATAAATAATTCAGAAGAAATCGGAATGAGGCCGTTCAAGTCTCATAATTCATCTAAAATCATGATCTACACGTTTGTTTACTTTATATGTATTGTTTATGTTGGCGGATGGCATGAGGCCCTTGGACCAAATCTGCCGAAACCCATGGCGAAGGCTATGGAGCAAGAACGGCGTGAGGCGAAGAGTCGTGCGAGTGCCTTGCCAGGCCAGAGGCGTCTCAGGCGAAGGGTGCAAGGCGAAGACTATCTGCCGAAGGAAGACGACTTCGCCTTGGCAAGTTCGCACCCGCGAGGGCCGAAGAAGCCTTTCCGGCCCATCAAGCCTAGGGGCAATAGGGCCGGCGATCGCCAGACGGCCCATCAGGGGCCCATGAGCCCCTATATCATCATGTACCCCTGTAAATTTCCCTTTCATAAGGGTAATCATGTAAATTCCCCTGTATAACCTAAACCATAGTAGTAAGAACCTGTAATGGGGCTATAAAATAGTCCCCTAGGGCCATGTAAACGGGGGGAGAAAAGAAGGGAAACTCAAAATTTAATACACTTCGTTTTCTTCCTACCACTGTTGAGTAACCACGTCTTTCGACGTATGCGGTTGTCATTTCGACAACAGCTGGCGCCGACCGTGGGGACCTCCGAGCGAAACCACTGAGAGCGAATGCCACCGAAGAAGGTCGTGAAGGAGAAGGTTGCAAGGCGGAAGGAAAGCAACGCCGCACCGGACATGGCCGCCGAGGAGGGAGCAGAGCCTTCGGTGCCCGTGGCCGAAGATGGAGGAGGACCATTCGCTTCCACATCTGCGCCATCACAACCGCCTTCGGCCCCCGCCACCTCTGTGCAAGTGCCGAACGCGGCCGACGTGGCGAAGGCAGCTGCGGTGGCAAGGGCACTCCAGACCAGGGCGGAGATCCTTTCGACAAGCCAACTGGTGGTGCCCCAAGCCGCTCCATCGCAGCCGGCAACGGCCCCGACTGCGCTCGCCGCTGTGCAGGCCCAAGTCAGCCCTGACCCCGAAACACAAGCCGAAGCCGACATGGAAGCCATGCGACAGAACATGACACGACTCCAAGACATGCTTCGCCAAATGCAAGAACAACAACAAGCATACGAGGCGGCAAGGCGGACCAAGGTCACGTCGGCTCCAATCCTTCAGTATTCGGCAGGTTATGTCCCGCCTCAAGTCCATCCGCAAGTGACGACCCAGCCCTTTCCGCCTCAAGTCGCACAAGCGCCAATGTACTTCGCCGGGCAGCAATCGGCCGCAGTCGCTGCCCAAGTACACCATCAACCACCCGGCCAAGTGCCACAAACAGTGGCGGAAGGGGCTTCGGCTCTGCAGGCGCAACTCCAAGCTTTCCTTCAGCAACTCAACCAACCCCACTGCATTTCAAGTACAACCCCATCGGCCCACCCGGAGGGGAATACAAGTCAAGGTGCGCCTAATTGGTTGCCACCGATTCAGCCGGGCCTGGGAGTTTCGCTGTGGAATCAAGGACCGCAGTTTCACTTCGTCAACGCTGCTCAGGCGCCAACTGTTCGGCAGCAAGCTCCAACTCCAGGCATCGGAACAAACCAAGCACCAATCCAAGCTGCCATGACGTGGTCACAGCCAATTTTTGACCCATCCATGGCGGCTCAGCAAGTACCTCCAGTTGGAGCCGGGCAGCCGAATGCCATGGCCCAACCTCGCGCACAAGCTGTGATTTCGCCCTTCGCCACACCATACCCGCAGCAGGGTGCAGTGAACAGGGCGGGAGGCGAAAAGGGGCTACCGCTGAATGGGGGAATCAAGACTCGTCCAATCCCACCCCAGTTCAAGTTCCCACCCGTCCCGCACTATTCAAGCGAAACTGACCCGAAGGAGTTCCTTTCCATCTACGAGTCAGCGATCGAAGCGGCTCATGGTGACGAAAATACCAAAGCGAAGGTAATACATCTCGCTCTAGACGGCATCGCCCGTTCTTGGTATTTCAATTTACTAGCCAATAGCATTTACTCATGGGAGCAATTGCGCGATGTTTTTGTCCTTAACTTTCAAGACACCTACGAGGAGCCGAAGACGCAACAACACCTACTCGGCATTCGCCAAAGGCAGGGGGAGTCGATAAGGGAGTACATGCGTCGCTTCTCGCAAGCCTGGTGCCAAGTTCAAGACATAACCGAGGCGTCGGTTATAAACGCCGCTTCGGCCGGTCTGCTCGAGGGCGAACTCACAAGAAAAATCGCCAACAAGGAGCCTCAGACGCTCGAGCACCTACTTCGCATCATTGACGGGTTCGCAAGGTGCGAGGAGGATTCCAAGCGACGGCAAGCTATTCAAGCTGAGTACGACAAAGCCTCCGTCGCCGCTGCTCAAGCTCAAGCACAAGTTCAAGTTGCCGAACCACCTCCCCTCTTCGTTCGCCAGTCTCAGCCGGCGATCCAAGGACAGCCGCCAAGGCAAGGCCAAGCCCCCATAACTTGGAGAAAGTTCAGAACAGACCGTGCGGGCAAAGCTTTGATGGCGGTCGAAGAAGTGCAAGCCCTCCGCAAGGAGTTCGATGCCCAGCAAGCGAGCAACCATCAGCAGCCAGCCCGCAAGAAGGTCCGAAAAGACCTCTACTGCGCCTTTCACGGACGCTCTTCGCACACCACGGAGCAATGCCGAAACATTAGGCAACGTGGCAACGCGCAAGACCCAAGGCCGCAACAAGGAACAACTGTCGAAGCACCCCGCGAAGCAGTTCAGGAGCAAACACCCCCAGCCGAACAACGCCAAGATGTACAGCGAAGGGTAATCCAAGTGATTACAAGGGCTGACCCGCCAAGCCAGTTGTCCAAATGGCAGAAGAAGATGCAGATCTGTATGGTCCACAGCATCACTTCGGCGGGTGAAGGGGCGCCGCAGTATCTGAACCAGCTAATTTCTTTTGGGCCGGAAGACGCAGAAGGAGTTATGTTCCCGCATCAAGATCCCCTGGTAATCTCAGCTGAGATAGCTGGTTTCGAAGTCCGACAAATCCTGGTCGACGGAGGGAGTTCGGCCAATGTTATCTTCGCCGAAGCATATGCCAAGATGGGGTTGCCTACCCAAGCCCTTACCCCAGCACCAGCATCACTCCGAGGTTTCAGCGGAGAAGCAGTTCAAGTTCTCGACCAAGCACTTTTGCTGATAGCCTTTGGCTCGGAGGAGAACAGACGCGAAGAGCAAATACTGTTCGACGTCGTCGACATCCCGTACAACTACAACGCCATCTTCGGCCGTGCAACCCTGAACAAGTTCGAAGCCATTTCCCACCACAATTATCTCAAGCTCAAGATGCCCGGCCCGACAGGGGTGATAGTAGTCAAGGGGCTTCAGGCTTCGGCCGCTTCAAAAGGCGATCTAGCCATAATCAACAGAGCAGTGCACAGTGTTGAGACCGAACCGCATGAACGGCCGAAGCACACGCCAAAGCCCACCCCTCACGGCAAGATAACAAAAGTGCAGATTGATAATGCCGACCCCAAAAAGCTCGTATCACTAGGGGGCGACATGGGCGAAGAAGAAGTTGAGAGTATCCTAGAGGTGCTCAAAAAGAACATCGATATCTTCGCCTGGAGCCCTGACGAGGTGGGGGGTGTCCCGGCGGATCTCATTATGCATCACCTAGCAGTCAAGCCGGACATTAAGCCAAGAAAACAAAAGTTGCGCAAGATGTCTGCCGATCGCCAAGAAGCGGCGAAAGCCAAAGTACGAAAATTGCTCAGGGCGGGGGTTATCCAAGAGATTGACCATCCGGAGTGGTTGGCGAATCCAGTGCTGGTGCGGAAGTCAAACGGCCAATGGCGCATGTGTGTCGATTTCACAGACCTGAAAAAAGCATGTCCGAAAGATGACTTCCCCTTGCCGCGAATCGACTAGCTCGTGGATTCAACAGCTGGATGCGAGCTCATGAGTTTCCTGGATGCATATTCCGGTTACCACCAGATTCACATGAACCCGCTCGACATCCCCAAAACATCCTTCATCACTCCATTTGGCACATTTTGTCACCTCAGGATGCCTTTCGGCTTAAGGAACGCAGGAGCAACTTTCGCCAGGCTGGTGTACAAGGTCCTTGGCAAGCAGTTGGGGCGGAATGTGGAAGCTTACGTCGACGACATCGTCGTAAAAAGCCGCAAGGCTTTCGACCATGCGATCGACCTGCAAGAGACATTCGACAGCTTGCGCACAGCAGGCATAAGGCTGAATCCGGAGAAGTGCGTTTTCGGCGTCCGCGCAGGCAAGTTGTTGGGTTTCCTTGTTTCCGAAAGAGGCATCGAGGCGAATCCCGAGAAAATCGATGCCATCCAGCAAATGAAGCCTCCGTCAAGCGTACATGAAGTACAAAAGCTTGCAGGCCGAATTGCGGCACTCAGTCGATTCCTCTCAAAGGCAGCTGAAAGAGGTTTGCCCTTCTTCAAGACCCTTCGGGGCGCAGGAAAGTTTAATTGGACACCAGAGTGCCAAGCAGCATTCGACGAGCTAAAGCAATACTTGCAAAGCCCGCCAGCTCTGATAAGCCTACCCCTAGGAAGCGAACTGCTATTATACTTAGCAGCTTCGCCGGTGGCAGTCAGCGCTGCCCTCGTCCAAGAAACAGAGTTTGGACAAAAACCGGTCTACTTCGTCTCCGAAGCACTACAAGGAGCGAAGACAAGGTACATTGAAATGGAAAAGCTCGCTTCACGCCCTAGTGATGGCTTCGCGCAAGCTTAAGCACTACTTCCAGGCCCACAAAGTCATAGTGCCATCACAGTACCCCTTGGGCGAAATACTCCGAGGCAAGGAAGTCACTGGCCGGCTCAGCAAGTGGGCGGCAGAGCTATCCCCGTTCGACTTACATTTTGTTGCACACTCTGCTATCAAGTCTCAAGTGCTAGCCGACTTCGTAGCTGAATGGACACCGGTACTTGCCCCCGACCCCGAGCCCGCCGAACAATTCTGGGTGATGTGCTCTGACGGCTCGTGGTTGCACAAGGGAGCAAGCTTTGCGGCATTTCTATTTTCACCGAATGGTGTGCCGATTCGGTACGTAGCAAGACTGCAGTTCGACACAACCAACAATGCAGCAGAATAGGAAGCCGTTCTCCTGGGCCTAAGAAAGGCGAAAGCACTGGGAGTCCGGCGCCTGCTAATTCGAACTGACTCCAAGTTGGTAGCAGGCCATGTTGACAAATCCTTTGAGGCAAAAGAAGAGGGAATGAAGAGGTATCTGGAGGCTGTTCGGTCCATGGAAAAATGCTTCACCGGCATAACGGTCGAACACTTGCCTAGAGACCAGAACGAGGAAGCAGACGCCTTGGCGAAATCCGCTGCTTGTGGTGGCCCACATTCGCCTGGCATCTTTTTCGAAGTCCTACATGCTCCAAGTGTGCCCATGGACAGCTCGGAAGTCATGGCAATCGACCAGGAGAAACTGGGCGAAGACCCATATGACTGGCGAACCCCATTTGTGAAACACCTTGAAACTAGCTGGCTTCCGGTAGACGAAGCAGAAGCAAAGCGTTTGCAACTAAGAGCCATGAAGTATAAGATGGTCTCGGGTCAGCTTTACCGCTCCGGGGTACTTCAACCCTTACTTCGTTGCATCTCTTTTGCCGAAGGCGAAGAAATGGCAAAGGAGATACACCAGGGGCTATGTGGCGCGCACCAGGCTGCAAGAACAGTGGCCTCCAAAGTATTTAGACAAGGAGTTTATTGGCCCACTGTGTTGAAAGTCTGTGTTGAGCAAATCAAGAAGTGCGAAAGTTGCCAGCGTCATGGCCGAAGCCAAGCCGCGCCCCAGTATGATCTGCAGCCCATTGCGCCAATATGGCCCTTCGCCAGATGGGGACTGGACATCATTGGGCCGTTCCCGATGGCGCGAAACGGGTATAAATTCGCAATTGTAGCTGTGGAATATTTCTCTCGATGGATTGAAGCCGAACCCCTTGGGGCAATAACTTCGGCAGCAGTACAGAAGTTTGTATGGAAAAACATTGTTTGCCGTTTCGGAGTGCCAAAAGAGTTCATTACTGTCAACGGCAAGCAGTTTGACTCTGATAAGTTCAGAGAAATGTGCGAAGGGCTTAACCTGGAAATCAGGTCGGTCGCACACCCGCAGTCAAATGGGGCGGCCGAACGTACAAATGGCAAGATCCTAGAGGCAGTAAAGAAAAGACTCGAGGGGGCAGCGAAAGGCAAATGGCCAGAGGAATTGCTATCGGTTCTCTGGGCCCTTCGGACGACCCCCACAAGACCAACCAAGTTTAGCCCGTTTATGCTTCTTTATGGCGATGAGGCAATGACCCCAGCAGAGCTAGGGGCTAACTCACCAAGGGTGATGTTCTCTGGGGGCGAAGAGGGACGCGAAGTATCGCTCGAACTCTTGGAAGGAGTAAGAGTCGAAGCGCTCGAGCACATGCACAAGTACGCCACAAGCACTTCGGCAACTTACAACAAAAAAGTTCGACCCACGGAGCTGATGCCTGGTCATCTCGTCCTAAGGAAGAAGGCGAACCCAATAGCAGTTGGCAAGCTTGAATCAAAGTGGGAAGGACCATACCTCATCAAACACAAGTCCAGGACGGGATCTTTTCGCCTAGCGACACTCGAAGGCGAGGAGTTCGACCATTCCTGGAACGCCGCCTCTCTCAAGCGCTTCTATGTCTAGAATGGGTGGCACCCAAATCGCCAACTTGTAAAAATGTACATACTGTCATGTAAGCCCTTCGGCACTATGTAAGCCCTTCGGCACTATGAAAGCCTTTCGGCAAGAAAAAAAAAGAAGAAAGAGAGAAAAAAGAAAAAAACTGGATGTAGGGCTATTATCCACCATGGAGGCCCGAACTAGTATAAAATCTCTGTGTCCTCCGCCTTCTTTTTATTTTTTTCGTGTGATTGATAATTTGTGGAAAAACCCCAAGGAAAACGCCTGATCAGCGAAAAAGGCCAGGGGGGCGAAACGAATCGGCCAAAGCATCGCTCGCCGAACGTTGAAACCGCAACAGCTTTTCTCGGAAAATAAATAGCCGAACGACGTTACGTCCGATCAGCATAAAAGCAAAAGCGTTTCTTTCGGCACAGAATGCTACAGATCGAAAACGAACGACGAAAAGCTGAAAAGTCAGTACACCTATTTCGCTAATATATGCAAAGGGGCCGGCATGTTCCGACTTAACAAAAGCACAAAATGTGACGATGCAAACAATAATCAAAGAATAGAAGTTTCACAACACGATACAATTCACCTTACAAGTAAATTACATCTTCGTCCCCATAATCACTATCCCTCCCTAAGGAATGATCAGGCGAACTAGGTTCGTCATCACTACTAATATCGTACACAACCTTAAGAGGAGTAGGGGGCGAAGCATAGACTAAACTGTAACGACGCTGAAAGATCGTTTCCTGACGTTCAGTCTTTTGATGGTTTCGCCAAAAGCGAGCCATATCCTCCAAACGTCTAGAATGAACAAGATCGTAATCTTCTAAGGTTCGCCCGGGGTGCGCCCGCAGCCAGTCGGCAACCTTGAAAACCTTATAGCTGCGACCGTTTATCTCCATTTCACGATAAACAGGCCGAAATGGACATCGCACCTTCGGCAGACCCTTCACTGCCACAAATTTCTCGTTTTGACTTCACCAGCTCCCGGAAGGGGGCCGGATGCACGACTTTTGGCGAACCCCCTGATGGACAGTGCAGAAAAAGCAAAACACAGCTTACATAGTAAGAATAGGCGGAAGAAGGGGGAGGTATGGTATAATGCGAGATGAGCGAAACAATAATATGCCAAAGACTTCGATCATCAAAACGTAATTAAGATTGTGTCATATATTCCAAATGTACAAAAAAGCCTTCTTTAAGGTATGGCGACAGCCTGCCGAATGTACATCATTCGCCTCTCCAGGCAAACGCAAAAGAGGGAGGAAAACTACAAAAATCTAAGGAAAGGGCGGAGGGCCTCACACCTCTGGGTGATCCTGGGCATCGCCTCCAACCTCTTCGCCTGCCGCGCCCTCTCCTTTGCCCTGATCTGCCGCCTCCGCCTTCGCCAGTTGCTCCAGAAGGCGCGCTTTGGCAGCGGACCGGCCATCTTTCTGCCAGAACTGTTTTCGCCACACGCGAAGAGCGGGCGAAATGTTCTGCGCACTAATTTCCCAGTCCCCCTTCGCATAGGTAGGGAACTCGGCGACGTGCTCGCAGCCGAACTGTTGCAAAAGGCCTAAGGTGAAGGCCGCCGATACACGCGCATAGCAATCGCCGTACGCGGTGGCGCAGTCCGAAACCGATCCGCCAGCCTGCTGGGTCCACTCGGAGAAGTCGAAGGCTGATGCATCCTCGGCAGGGACCCCCCGCACTTTCGCGCCCATGTCGGTAAGGGCGAGGCAGAGCGTTTGGCAAGCCGTTCTCGCGGATTCGGTGGTCTTCGCCATCTCCTGTGAAAACCGCTGCAACTCCTCCGCGGCGCTCACTTCGGCCCTACTAGCCTTCAGCCGAAGAGCCTCCATCTTCGGCTCAGTAAGGTTGTAGTAGTCAATCAGCACCGCCGAATGGGACTTCTCCTTCTCCAGTTCGGCCTTGAGGCGATCAACCTCGGCCCTGGCCTCTTTCCCCTTATCCAGCTCAGACTGAAGGCGTTTGACTTCAGTTTTCGCCTCCTGGAGGGTGTTGGCCAGGGCCTCCACCTCCAGGTTCTTGCGGCTTATTTCGTCGTCCTTGGCCCGAAGACGGCTCTTAAAACCGTCAAAACGGGCCCGTACGGTTTGCTCCGTCGAACAGTGAGCCGCAAGAATCTAGATGAAAGATAGGAGCGGGCCAAAAGAACAAAAGGTTAATTGTCAGACGTAAAAAAAAGGGGGGCGAAGAGGAAAACGAAGAAGGAAGAAAAGGCATACCCGAACACCTAGGCTTTTAATGGCGGAACACCCCTCGTCGAACTCATTAAGTTCGGTGAACAAGCTCGGGGTGCCGGCGGGCAAGACAAGGTTGCTCACTCCCTCCACAAAGGGAATAAGGTCCGCCCGAGTCTCGAAATCACCAGGGGCGAAGTGGGGCGCCGCAAGGGAATACTCAGAGCCAGATGCTTCGGCGGCCGCACACTTCCCCTTCGCCTTGACTAGCGGCGAAATAGCTGGCTCGCGCAGAGGGCTCCCGAAAACCCTCGCCGCAGCCGACACGATCCGTTCGGCGGAGGCTGAAGCCCCGGCGGCGGCGTTACCGCCTGCCCCAGCAACACCGAGCAGAGCGAGGGGAGCAGTCGAAAGGTCTAAACTGCGGCCAGCGGGCGAAGTTGGAGTCCCGTCAGAAGATTCGTCGTCGCTGAAAACGCGGGTGATGTCGACGAGTCCTTTCTTTTTAGAGATCTTCTGCACCGGACCTCCCTTCGCCGCCTTGCCCAAGGAGAACGCAACTAGGGCCTTCGCCCCTTCCAAATCCTTCCGTCGAACGCGGGAGCTGTTCGACTCCACCCCGGTCTCGTTGTGACCGGGACTTGGGGTAGGAGTGTAGCCGGGGGTGTCGACGCGGTCTTCGATCGCCTCGTTCGTGGCCTTATCGGCCACGGCCTCCTCTTCCTCCTCTCCTTCCTCCTCGCTGTCGCGTTCTTCGGCATCGTCCTCGTCGTCGGCGTCAGAGTCCGGCGAAGCAGGAACCCTTCGCTTCCTAGGGGCAAGCTTCACTTGTTCGCGCATTCGCTTTCGCGAAGGCCCTGCATCGTCGTCAGCTTTGTGGGGGTTTGCCCGAGGAGGCAATTCGCCGTTGTAAACCCGGTTCGCCCGCCCAGCCGCTTGTCGTGTTAGCAACTGGCTATACTCAACGACCGACACGTCGCCAATCATCCTGCGGGCCTCGTTTTCAGCCTGGTCGAGGGTCAACGCTGCAAAAGTAAAGTGTGTAGCTATGTTAACAGTCAGACAAGGCAAGATAACAAAGCACAGCAGTGTATAGCAAGAGAACAGTCTTACTGTCCGTCCCCTCAGGAAGAACTAGGTTCGGCAAACCGTCAACCTCTTCGCCTTGATCAACTGTGACTTGCCATGACTGGGAGAGGGGAAAGATGCGAAGCATACAGAATTCCTCCACCAAGTCACGGCAACTAAGGCGGGAGCAAACCTTCCGCAGCAGAACGAACCGCGCCTCCATAGCGCCGTCCACGGCGATCTTGGGTTTCCGGTTAGGCGCGATCGCCCTACGCCGGCAACGGAGGGCTTTCGCCGAGTCAGTGCCAGCCTCGAAGGGGATGGTGTGATAGAACCACCTAGCCATCCAATGGCGGTCCCACTTCGACATGGCAGCGTTCACCGGCCAGAGATTGGACAGCTCGGGACGAACGTTAAAGTTCACGCTCCCGAACACTGTCTTCTTCGTTCCAGCCGGGGTAATCACCATCTTCGAGTTCACGGTGGCAAAAAATATGGCGCCGAAGAGCTCGGCGTTAGGCTCAAACCCGGAAGTCCGGCACACCCAGTCGAAGATAGCGACCTGAACAAGCGCCAACGGGCTCAGCTGTGGAAGTTACACCTGGAAGAGGCGAAGGATCTCCGTCAACAGCACGTTGCAGGGGAACCGTAGCCCTGCCTCAAAAAAGACGGCGAATACCACTGTCTGATTGTCGATAGGTTTCGGCACCATGGCTTTCCTTGGGGCGAAAGCCTGCCCCTCGACCAACGCCCCAGAGCGGACCAGCTTCGCCAGCTCGACGTCGTCCACAAGAGAGACCCCCAGAAAGGCGGTGCTGTCGTCATCGACTCGGCCGGGATCCGGCCCTTTCGCCGAAGCAGGGTTTGGCTTGCGAGGGGCCATAGCGAACGGTGCGTTTGCGGTGGCGAAGAAAGAGAATGGGCGAAACGCTTGAGGGGTCGAGAGATGCTGTGGAAGAAAGAAACGGAGGAAGAGAGCACACGCGGTAAAATGGCAAGTGTGGCGGTGAAAAGGAAAGGTCAGTGGGAATATATAGCTCGCCCGGCCGACCGTTCGCCTACCCACCAGTAATAAAGCGCCACGTGTCGCAAGGGTAGGCGAAACGGTAACTTCCCACTGTCCGATCGGCACAGTAAAAAGCCCACGAAGGGAAAGCCCAATACTGTTCCTTTCGGCCCGGGAAAAGAAAATATATAAAAAATGTATATAATATATATATGAATATGCAACCAAACGCAGGAGGCGAAGCGTGGCAAAATAATACTAGCCGCACAAATAACAAACTTCATTCGCAGGAATAATGTAGGTTTTGGCAGGAGCATCGGTCGAAAGGGGGCGCCGCATACCATACCACATGGTTTGCACGGTCTCGGCCGAAGCTCCAATCTCACCCTTGCCCGTGAGGGGCTTGTTGGCGGATGGCATGAGGCCCTTCGACCAAATCTGCCGAAACCCATGGTGAAGGCTATGGAGCAAGAACGGCATGAGGCGAAGAGTCGTGCGAGTGCCTTGCCAGGCCAGAGGCGTCTCAGGCGAAGGGTGCAAGGCGAAGACTATCTGCCGAAGGAAGACGACTTCGCCTTGGCAAGTTCGCCCCCACGAGGTCCGAAGAAGCCTTTCCGGCCCATTAAGCCTAGGGGCAATAGGGCCGGCGATCGCCAGACGGCCCATCAGGGGCCCATGAACCCCTATATCATCATGTACCCCTGTAAATGTCCCTTTCATAAGGGTAATCATGTAAATTCCCCTGTATAACCTAAACCCTAGTAGTAAGAACCTGTAATGTGGCTATAAAATAGTCCCCTAGGGCCATGTAAACGGGGGGAGAAAAGAAGGGAAACTCAAAATTTAATACACTTCGTTTTCTTCCTACCACTGTTGAGTAACCACGTCTTTCGACGTATGCGGTTGTCATTTCGACAACAGCTGGCACCGACTGTGGGGACCTCCGAGCGAAACCACTGAGAGCGAATGCCACCGAAGAAGGTCGTGAAGGAGAAGGTTGCAAGGCGGAAGGAAAGCAACGCCGCACCGGACATGGCCGCCGAGGAGGGAGCAGAGCCTTCGGTGCCCATGGCCAAAGATGGAGGAGGATCATTCGCTTCCACATCTGCGCCATCACAACCGCCTTCGGCCCCCGCCACCTCTGTGCAAGTGCCGAACGCGGCCGACGTGGCGAAGGAGGCTGCGGTGGCAAGGGCACTCCACACCAGGGCGGAGATCCTTTCGACAAGCCAACTGGTGGTGCCCCAAGCCGCTCCATCGCAGCCGGCAGCGGACCCGACTGCGCTCGCCGCTGTGCAGGCCCAAGTCAGCCCTGACCCCGAAACACAAGCCGAAGCCGACATGGAAGCCATGCGACAGAACATGACACGGCTCCAAGACATGCTTCGCCAAATACAAGAACAACAACAAGCATACGAGGCGGCAAGGCGGACCAAGGTCACGTCGGCTCCAATCCTTCAGTATTCGGCAGGTTATGTCCCGCCTCAAGTCCATCCGCAAGTGACGACCCAGCCCTTTCCGCCTCAAGTCGCACAAGCACCAATGTACTTCGCCGGGCAGCAATCGGCCGCAGTCGCTGCCCAAGTACACCATCAACCACCCGGCCAAGCGCCACAAACAGTGGTGGAAGGGGCTTCGGCTTTGCAGGCGCAACTCCAAGCTTTCCTTCGGCAACTCAACCAACCATACTGCATTTCAAGTACAACCCCATCGGCCCACCTGGAGGGGAATACAAGTCAAGGTGCGCCTAATTGGTTTCCACCGATTCAGCCGGGCCTGGGAGTTTCGCTGTGGAATCAAGGACCGCAGTTCGACTTCGTCAACGCTGCTCAGGCGCCAAGCGTTCGGCAGCAACTCCAACTCCAGGCTTCGGAACAAACCAAGCACCAATCCAAGCTGCCATGACGTGGTCACAGCCAATTTTTGACCCATCCATGGTGGCTCAGCAAGTACCTCCAGTTGGAGCCGGGCAGCCAAATGCCATGGCCCAACCTCGCGCACAAGCTGCGATTTCGCCCTTCGCCACACCGTACCCGCAGCAGGGTGCGGTAAATAGGGCGGGAGGCGAAAAGGGGCTACCGCTGAATGGGGGAATCAAGACTCGTCCAATCCCACCCCAGTTCAAGTTCCCACCCGTCCCGCGCTATTCAGGCGAAACTGACCCGAAGGAGTTCCTTTCCATCTACGAGTCAGCGATCGAAGCGGCTCATGGTGACGAAAATAAAAAAGCGTAGGTAATACATCTCGCTCTAGACGGCATCGCCCGTTCTTGGTATTTCAATTTACCAGCCAATAGCATTTACTCATGGGAGCAATTGCGCGATGTTTTTGTCCTTAACTTTCGAGGCACCTACGAGGAGCCGAAGACGCAACAACACCTACTCGGCATTCGCCAAAGGTAAGGGGAGTCGATAAGGGAGTACATGCGTCGCTTCTCACAAGCCCGGTGCCAAGTTCAAGACATAACCAAGGCGTCGGTTATAAACGCCGCTTTGGCCGGTCTGCTCGAGGGCGAACTCACGAGAAAAATCGCCAACAAGGAGCCTCAGACGCTCGAGCACCTACTTCACATCACTGACGGGTTCGCAAGGGGCAAGGAGGATTCCAAGCGATGGCAAGCTATACAAGCTGAGTACGACAAAGCCTCCATCGCCGCTGCTTAAGCTCAAATCTGCTCAAAGCTACACGTTTGTTTACTAAACATGATTTTAGATGATGAATTAGTTATTAATTTTAATCTAAACGTGTAGATCATGAATTTAGATGAATTATGAGATTTGAACGGCCTCATTCCGATTTCATATGAATTAGTTATTAATTTTACAAGATTTAATTCCAATTAAACCTATTAAAGAAAAGACTATTCCAAATTAATTAAACAATTTACAAATGATTTATAACTGAGATAAAAGATTAAAACAACCTCCGGAAAAGATTAAATCATATTTGGTAGATGACATATGATAATAAGGACTAATATGTACTGTTTATTTGGTTTTTATTAGGATAGATCGGTCGCCATGCCGAGACAGTATAAACCACTTAGATTGAAATATATATTAGCAACGAGATTATATATGTTCATAGCATAACCGATCAGATAGATCTAGCATGTATCGGCTAATACTCCGATACCACTTTATACTAAGATATTAAAGCAAGTAAAATATATCAAACAGTAATGTAATATACCTAGATGCAACATGATTTTAATATAAAGGACAAATCTAGCATGTCGATTAAGCACATGAAATATAAGGCAAAACTAGGTAAGGTCGGCTGAAACCCCGAGACTACTCTCATCAGCAACCAAGAAGCAGGCTAGAGATTGAGATTCTAATCACGACTTATAAGGTCAAACTCAATTGATGCAGCTATAAGTATGAAAAGAAGAACAATATCTAGACAATCAAGCCGTTGGATGTTTCATAGAGTGGTGGATATCCTGTACAATCTAAGTCAGCAAAGATATTTAACCTAATCGGCTGCCTTCTAGTAATAGACATTTAGCCGATTGAAGGCTAGATAACGATATTGTCGAAGATTATACAGAATATATGGTAACTCGACAAATTACATAAACAAGATTAGAGTATCATAAAGATAGAAGCACTAATCCCGAGAACGCAAGCCGCCATAATTAGTTTTACCTCTAGTTGAAGATCGAAACCGATGTAGCTCAACCCGAAAGCAAGAACTCGTCGAAACAAAACAAAAGTAAAGGGTGGCGATGCGCCGAGATTATATTGAACGTGTGTTAGATTCATTACATGGGGCTCGGGGTCTATTTATACCCAAGATTACAAAATATGCCCATGTCGGACACGACTCTTACCTCTAACAAACTCTAAGATACCATAAGTCTTTGCGGCAGACTTTTGCCCAAATATATCTCTAAGGAAATTACATGAAATATCATAATTAATAGATACAATTGCCTTCTTAGGACTCAATTCGTGGATGGCAATCCATATGAAGCACATTAACTCAACCCGACAACGTGTAGTGCGTCACATTGTCGGACTCGGCTCAATCGGCTAACCTTGTCCAACTCAGACTCTGCCGATCCCGGTCGCAGCTGATTCGGACTTTTCCCGATCCTTGCTCTGGTTCCGGAACGACTTCTATCTTGGATTCCGTTTCAGTTTTATCTCCATCTCCGATGCTGAAATTACCAAATTTGGTCGTTAACACATGCCCCCCAAGTCCGGAATATTTGGTAATGTTTCGGATTTGCCATATCCGTTCCTCCAAGAATATCGCTCATTGCCGTTTTTCCGACCGTTACCGCCTCGCTTTAAATACTAACCATCATCCCCGAGAAATTTCACACCATTAGCTCCGTTTTCACCGCTTAAGCCAACCTCGTCTTCTCTCTCTCCAGCGATCCCCTCAGTGCAAAAGGCGATCTCAAGGCGACTTCCCCTCCGGCTAAATCTTCCGCCCGCAGAGATGTCGTCCTCCGCTAGCCCGTCCGTCGCGCCATCGGCCAAATACGTGGAGGCAAGTACACATCGGCTAGATCCTCTCCTTTCGCAATAGATTGGTTTTTCCTTGCATCATCTTGTTTTCTTCTTCTCTGTTCTTGTTTATATCTATAGCACTTGTCCAATCTGGTTGCGATCCCAAGTCTGTCACATGAGCACCACTATTTTCTTGGCCCAATCGGCAATCTCGATCCCACTGAATTTATTATCGCTAAAACCAATAGGATCCCTTTTAGATTGGCCAACCCGAATCTAGGTCACTGGAAGAATACCTTCAAATCTTGGCCTTCTCTTGAGAAAACTTCCCCTGAGAAAAGTTGGGCTATGTGGTATAAGCGTGTGTCGGCTAGCAACCAAGTTCATTGGGATGAACTAGGAATCAGCCAAGCACTTGCTCTTACTTTAGAAAATTCGGCTAAAGATGAACCCCTGATGGCCTATGCTACTTACTTCTGGTCCAATACCCTCAATGCTTTTCTATTCAACCAAGGGCTGATGACTCCCACCCTGCTCGATATCACCATGCTTACTGGATTGGATGTAACTGCATCCTTGAACACCAAAAACCAGTTTGATTTTAGGACCAAGAGCATAGGTGGCTGGTCTGGCTATGTTGCCGCATACATGGGCAAAGGATCTGTCACTCCCAGGGAGCGCACAACTTTTCTTCTGACGTGGCTTGAGAAATTCCTCTTTTGCGGATCAAGCTGTGGCCCTACCACCAATTGGCAATTCTTAGCCGAAGCCCTTGAGACTAAGAGGCAGTTTCCCCTGGGCAAAATCCTTCTCGGCTATCTATACCAAATGTTGAGTAATGCATCGGCCAAGATAGCCACAGGTTCAGTAGTGGGCGCGGGTGGACCGTGGTGGTTGTTGCAAACATGGCTCAACCTTGTTGTTATGAAGGTTGTGAATCGGCCACCTCTGACAGATGCAGAATTCCCACGGCTGGAGCCCACTACCAATGATGATGGAGAAGAGGTCACCCACCGCCGATGCATGTCGTATGGAGAAGCTGCATCGACACCAGCCGATTCTGGAGCAAAGCTATCAGCCGAACTACTCAAAGACTGGTTCTGCAGTTTCTATGAGGGATTCCAGAGAGATGCTCGGGTTTGGTTCCCATATGAGGATTCAGTGAACTTTGACCTCCCAGCAAACTTCAGATTTGAGGATATCGACTCTGAGAAATTTGACAAATCCAGAGAAGTCTTCTCGGCTGCTATTAGTCCTTGCATCCTTCCTATTGGCATCCACCAAGGGAGAAATATACAAGTGTCCTATGAGTTCTACCATCCGATGAGCTCAGCTAGGCAATTTGGAATGGGGCAGCTACCAATCAGCTTGTTCTTTGCCGATAAGATCTAGTGCAGAGGAGAAATCTCATCAACATTGATAATGGATCGGCTGCTTAACATCCCAGGACCTCCTTTGGGCGGTATCGAGAACATAGAACTGGCAAGGTTCAGGAGTAGGAACTTTGACAGATGGTGGGTTGAATGGAAGCAACATATATTCCATCAGTCGGCTTCTATGTACATGACAGACCTATTTCCTGATGTTGTCCCTCAGGTACATCTTTACTTTATCAATTTTGTTTGAATAATTGTTAGCCAACTTGAATCTTGACTAACTTCTCTCTTTACCTTGTAGACAACAGAATCTTCTCCTCCTCGCAAGAGCAATAGTGGCAGGGACATAGAATATGCTCCAGGTCTTCTACCAAATGGAGGTGGATTAGCTCTTCCAGTCATCGGCTACCATGCCCCTAGGACCTCAAGTCTACTTCAAGGGCAGATGAGAGAACCTGCCGATGTTGGTAGGAAGAGAAAGACCAAGTCATCGGCTATTGATCCATCGGCTCTGGTTCCCAAAAAGAAAACCAAGAAGAATAAACCCAAGCCAGCCGATGACTTGCCTGTCTTAGATCCATCTACCTTGGATGAAGAGGAAATCGAAGAAGATGTCGATCAGGCAGCAGCCGAATTGAGTGATGAAGGAGATAAAACCCCATCGGCTTCACCCAAGCAAACTCCTCCAACTCCTGCTGCACCGTCTCACTTCTCAAGGGTAAACCACTCACCTTGACTCCTTCTTGTAATCATTTTATTCATAGCCGATCACTTATAAATCTTGTTTTTGCAGAAAAAGAAGACTGCTGTGAGGAAGAAATCAGCAGCAACAACACTTAAGCCAGCTCCACGAGTAAGATTTTCTATACAAATCCTTTAACTCATTAGACCATAGCTGATATTTACTTAACACTTGTCTCTTTGCAGCCTCCTCCTCCTCCTTCACCTCATGTGCAGCAAATGTCAAGTGACCGGACTCCATCGGCTACAGGAAGTCACCACGTTGAGGAAGAAGAACCACCAGCCGCTCCTGCCATCCCAGTAAGTTTTTCACTATCGTAAAATTTTAGATCGGCTGAATTTGTTTTTAATTATCTTCAAATTTCTCTTTTGCAGGTCTTACCTGATCTATTTTCTTTTGACATCAAGGATTATCTTGATGAAATAGAAGAAGACACCACCAGTAAAGCCATAGCTCCTCTGTCCGATGATGTGAAAAGAACACTTGAAGACATCTCTCATCGGCTAGAAGCATCATCATTAGATAGCTTAGTAGTCGACTGTGGATCAATCAGGACTAGACTTCATGAAATTTAGTCTTTGATCCCAGATGACCTAGCTAATATTCTTACTCCAGCAGTTTATCTCGAACAACATCAATTCAAGCTGGAGAAAGCCAAACAAAGATTAGCTGACCGGCGACATTACATTGAAGCTACCAAGTCAATCGGCAACTTGTGCATGAAGAAAAGGCCAAGCTTGATCAACTCTCTGTCGGGCCGATTCAATCCAATATAGATCGGCTTGAAGCTCGCAAGATTGATCTTATAGCGCAACTTGAAGAATGTAATGTCGAGTTAGACCTAAAAAAACAGAAATTGGTCAATCTCCCTAATGCTGTTGAAGAACAAAAGTCAAGATTAAAATCGGCTATTAGGAATGTTACCGATTTGACTAAGTCCCTCAAGATGATCTCTGGAACCGACGCTCAAAACGCTCAAATAATTGCTGAGGTGGAAGAGATCAGGCAAAATGCAATATCGGCTATCCAGTGCTATCTATCTGCATGATTGGTCTTGTATTAGGACTTAGAACAATTTTTTGTAATCGGCTCGGAAACCTTGGTGTTCCTTTTGTTACTGAATTGTTGTGCCGATTAATATAACTTCTCAATGTGCTCGCTCAAAAATTTACAAATTTGCAACTTGTGTATATATATGCCCCCCTAATTTTGCAATGACGAAGGCATTGATAAAATTATAATTTGGACTAAGGGCGATATAACAATATCGGCCATTGTATATCGGCAAAACACAACCGATTACAATATGAAAACAACTAAGGGCGATATAATAATATCAGCCATTGTATATCGACAAAACACAACCGATTACAATATGAAAACAACTAAGGGCGATATAACAATATCAGCCATCTCAAGGCGATGTAAATACATCGGCTATCATGTATCGGCAACACCCATACCCAGCCGATCATGCATTAACCCAAACACTTGGGTAATATTTTTTGAAGTTCTTGCCATTTAGTGCTCGTCCATAAACTTCTCCATCAAGTCCTTGCAACATATAAGCCCCCTTGGACACAACCTTGTGGATTTGGAACGGTCCTTCCCAATTCGGTGACCACTTGCCGAATTTGTTATCTCGAGTCCCTATCGGCAAAATCAATTTCCAAACAAATTCACCTTCAGAAAAAGACTTGGGCAGCACTTTTTTGTTGTAATGTCGAGCAATGCGTTCCTTATCCTTGGTAACTTTTGCAAGGGCTTGTTGGTATTTGATACGGTTACAGATAAAATCCGCAAGCGCACGGATATACCGATGTAGCACTTCCCCTACGGAGTATTCCAAGGGTATCAAATCCAAGGGAACGTGTGTGATCAGATCTTCTTCCGGTTCAACCAAGGACACCAAGCAAATGATAGGCCAGGATAGAGAGGATTTAATAGTGAGAAACAGTGTCTAGGGAAAGCTTAACTTTAATCCTAACGCAATACTTCAGGCACTGGCAACCCGCTGTTCCCAGATGTCGCTCTACTACGTACCCGGATAGGGAGAACATAAGTGATCTCGAGGGCTTTCACCACCCCTACACCCACCTCAAACGTACTGTGGGATACGCAGCAATTACTGAATAACAATTACCTAAACACCACGTCTAAGCAATTAATATCTACTTTAGTGTTTATAACTCACCAAAGCAATCACTATATTTTAGTTGATTATAGTGAACAATAATCCCGTATGCTATTTAGGAACTAACCAAGAGATAATTCTCACAAGATAAATCTAAATTACTCAAGAAGAATATTATAGTGAATTCAGAGTAATAAACAGAATAAAAGAAATAGGAGAAGATTACCGACAACTCTGGAATTCTTCCGACTTCTTCTACTCTACTCTCTTCCTATTCTAGTATACAATATAGTACAATAGAGCCTCTTATAATTCAGCTCAAGCTTGGAAGTGTGTGTGAGAGTGAATGAAGTGAGGTCCTTTTATAGGGCAGTTATGACGGTTGTGAGAAGGAGAATTGTCCGAATTGCCCCGCAACCGTCATTGGGAGAACATCTGGAACGTCCACGCCAAACCCCAGGATCAACGGTGATCAGGGGGGTTCGGCCGAACCAGGGGGTTCGGCCGAACCTGGGCCGGGCCCTCCTGGCCTGGCCTTCGGTCGGTGGACTCCTTGGACCTTCCTCTGTCCATTTCTCAGAGTTTTGGGTTGATTCACTGATGTCTCGATAAAGTTCACAACCCATCCTTGTATTGATACATATTTCTCCTCACTTTAGTCTGATTTACCTCCCAACATCGGAGTTTATCATCTGCATACAAATATATACCAACACTTGTGGAATATATGAGATTAAGCACCTATCACTATATTGGATGTTTTATTATCCGAGCTTTATAGAGATGTTGGCGGTATGAAATCGACTTTTAACAGCCGCCAACAAAACCCCCCCATTCTTAGCCCTTTGCTCGTCCCTAAGTAAAGGTTAGTGTAGAATGAATTTCTTCAGGATATAAATCAAGCATATAAATCATTCACAACCATACCTGCACCTGTGAACTTTATCAGTGGCTATCTTACCATCTTGAGTAATTGATAAATGGAAAGACCCTGATTCCAGTCCTTCTTGCTTCTCTGTCAAACTCATGGGATTTTATGAATTTTCGCAAACTAGCTCTTTTCCTCATATTGACTTTCTCTCTTGTCCCTCAAAGATGTATATTTTCTTTGGATCCTCACCAAGGCAAAATGTACCAGAACTTATCCCTATTCTAAGGCTAATATGTGGATCTTGGTAGGGATAAACTGTGACGTACCTGCATCATATATATTGCAAAGCCAAAAATATGGACTCAAGAAGATCATCAATCATACTCCTAGATCTAGGGTCTTTATTCGTGGTGGAAAAGTAAAATATGTTGTGGAATGGTGGAATAAAGAAATGATTCTCCCTTTTTCCTATACTTTCTCTCCAAGTTGGTTCTCTTGGCATGATTGTGGAAGGGGCATGGCTATATTTTCTTTGCTCAATGTTTTGAGAGCAAACTTTTTTTCTTCTTCTCTTTTTTTTCATAGCCATGCCTTTCCCTCCTTTTCTCATTTTCTTTTTGCCAAGAACTTTTCCAGGAGAAGAAAGCATAGTTTACTATAGGAGTTTATTTGAATGGATATTTTTGTGGAAAGCCAACATCCAGTGTAGAAGCTGAGCTTAATTTTATATGTGGAAATGGAAAGTGGAAATGATAATGACCCCTTGATCATTAGAGTATGAAAGATATCTAACACAAGTCACACAAATTTGACAAAGCTCAATATAATGTCAAGCAGTCATATGCATAACAAGGTTTATCAATGATATACTTTCATATGGCCTTGGTAGGTATAAGGTAAAATCAATTGGAGGATTTAGCCTTTAAAAACAATTTTACTTTAAAAACAAATGCCCAAGAGTCATAACAAGAGTTGCAAGAATTTCTTTCATCTTAATCATCTCTCATAAAGCAATCACTTGGATGTATAAGGTTCCCTAAACATGGATGGGTGTTCACAAGCTCAAGTTCAGCTGAGAATAATGAATATATAAGATCAAGGGTTAATTAGATCCATGCCACTACAAATGTGGAAAATCAAAAATATGCCACTACTATTCAAGTTATCTGCTGAGTGCCACGGTAAATTTCTAAAATTAGAAACGTGCCACTCCAGTCGCTCTTTCCGTCCTCCTCATCCTCTCTCCGTCCTCCCCATCCTTAATCATGCCGCAGCCGCAGCCGCAGGGCGGACTCCCGCGCGAGCTACCTCCCGACGTAGAACGTGAAACCGGCGGAGCTCGGCAACGAGGCGCAGGTCGCGGCCAG